>MU940466.1:0-21454 GCA_036418165.1 Cooperia oncophora
GAGTGGTTGGGAGTGGTGACTGACCTTCCGTGATTTTCCTGATTCATGTGTAGTATATACCCCTCCCGCTGGACGGCTCGATTCGATGAGAGGGACAGAGGGCCGGAGGGGAGGTCGTACCAATCCCCCCCCCCAAAAAAAGGCAGGGGGTCGTACGGACTCGACTAAATCCCTAACCAATGATTGCTAGCTGCGGAGCCATATATATGTGGTCCACCTCAATGTCCCCAGGACGGAAGAATTTCAGAAGCCGCTTAGTTTACTGTACAAGCATGGATACTGTACGAGTAATTGTGGCTTCGCGGCAGTCCACCTACTCTTTGGACCTTCGTACTATGATTGCTTCGCAGAAATCATTTTTCTGCAGTTCACCTTCCCCTCACTCTCCTTCAGCCATTGCATTTCTTGTCCAGTTTTCCTAAATTGACAGTATACCTCGTCAAAGTGCTTTTTCAGAGCGTGATAATCGTGTACTTCTGCCGATATCAGTTGATGGATTCTACTTAGCGCTGCTCGGCGTCTCCACCGCTATCTGCTCGTTGGCGATGGACTTTGCCATCGAACAATTACAACAATGTAAGCTTTGACTCGAAAGCTATTTATTATTCTTCTATTTATTATTATTTTATTTATTTACCGTGACAACATTATACTGATATTTCCCAGTTTTGGTATGCTCATGCTCACTGCTCTTTTGGCATAGTTCGGTTTGGTGGGGGCACTGAATAGTACCCAAGAAGCCTGAGCAGGACATCATGTGATGACCTGTGGATTCCTGTGGCCAAGGTACTTCCATTCAGCTTTACAAAAGCTCACAAGTCTCACCAAAGTCCTGCTGACTCTTGTGGAAGCTCTGTGCTATCTTTAGTTCACTTTATTAGTTCAGTAAGTTTAAATTAAGTGGCAAAAAGAAATAGAGGAAGTACTAAATCTAGCAGAAGAACTAGAGGAAGTACTAAATGCCCCTCTGAGCCGAACAAAGCCCTTTTTATCGCCCTTTTTTGTCAGTTTTTTGAAGTACCCTTTAATAGAACGTTTTCATGTAGGGTAAAGGGACTTGATTTCAGGGCACATTTCAACCTACAACTGGGTTGACGTGATCGAGTCAGGTCATAATCATCACGCTTATACGTTCATCGTCTGGACCGGTTATGCTGTTGTACTGATCACATCGTCGGCCATTTTCGCCCACTACTTCTCACCACAAACCATAGGTTTATTTCTCTTTCAAGTATCAGCAAACCATAGGATAGAGGTGGCGTGATGGAAATGGGCCCATATATTAGGTCGTTGCAAAAGAAATGCAGGATTTTGCTTGCTTGTATTTCATACTTATTTTATTCCAATAATATGTTACTTTAATATGAAGTGTTATATACTATTCGGAAGCTCATCTCATGCTCTTTCTAAATGATACTCCAAGATTGGTTGTAATTCATTTTATTATAATTTTTTTGACATTTTATTGCAGATGTCGAAACGTGAATTTCGCACTATTTTCTTCTATGAGTTCAAGCTAGGACGAAACGCTGCCGATACAGCTCGGAACATCAACGAAGTTTGGGGTCAAGGAAGTATCAACGAATCTACGGTCCAACGTTGGTTCCAGAAGTTTCGCTGTGGCAACACCAGCCTTGAAGATGAACTTCATGTTTGGTGGTCTGCCGCCGGTCTCATCCATCACCAGCTTTCCTAATCCCTGAAGTGAACAATTACGCAGAGAAGTAGTGGTCAACAATCGACGAAAGTGATCAGAAGCCTTAACGCATGTGCCAAGGTTGGTCAATATGAAGGGACTCCACGATTCCGGACTCTTCTCCACGACAATGCCCGACCACACTTTGCACAATTTACCCTCCAGAAAATAAACGGATTGGGCTATGAAACTCTGCCTCATCCACCATACTCACCAGACCTGTCGCCCACCGATCACCACTTTTTCAAGCATCTGGACAACTATCTTAGAGAGAAAGGCTTCAAAAACCAAGACGATGTCAAAAAACGCCTTCAACGATTTTGTGGCCTCTAAAAAGAATTACAACCAATCTTGAAGTATCATTTAGAAAGAGCATTAGATAAGCTTTCGAATGATATATAACACTTACATTTTATTGGAATAAAATAAGTATTAAATACAAAAAACGAAATCCTGCATTTCTTTTGCAACGACCTAATACCTTGACACAGTATTAGAACACGCACAAGAAGTCCTGCAGCATCTGTCGCGTGTGAAACGCATAGAGGGATGTACTTGCTGCTGGGGAGGAGGGAGGGGGGTGTCGTACTTGGCCACTGGGTCTATATGCCTTTGAGGAAAAATTTGCCGCGTTGGGAAAACATTTTTCTCGGTTGTTGACTTTTCGCGGTTTTTCCCGTCTCACATTTGCTATATACCCCCTAGTAGTGGCGCCACCAGGGCACTCGTTGCTATGGCGAATCCCCAATCAGAGAGGGGGCGGGCCGCGGGAGGGGGGTTGCGCTGGGAGAAATTTATTTTGATAGTTGATTTTTCTCGCTTCACGGACGTTTACTTTTGGTGACCTTCCCTGTTTCATGCGTACTACATGCCCCCTCCCCCCCTCGACAGCAAAATTTTCGTGAAAAAGTAGGGAACTTTGAACTTTCCGGGAAATTTTGGAAAAAAAGGCAGGAAGTTGGGAAAAATCTGAAAATTGGTAAAGGGAGGGTCGTATTTATCGTTATTTATTGTTATTTGTTATTTATTATTATTTATTGTTGACTTTCCTGTTTCACATCTGCTAACCCAACCAATGATGTGCCCTGGGCGCCCCACCACATTTCTATATGATACTATTTCCGATAGTTGAAAGTAGTATTGGTAGCTGACGGCACCCCCTTCCCCGTCCGATCAACGGAAAATTTTTGGGAAAAAGTAGAAAATTTTTTGGGAAATGGCGAAGAAAAGTGGTAGCAAGCTGGAAACATGTAGGAAAGCTGTTGGGGAGGGGAAGTTGTTCTGATCAAGACCCTGTTTTAGGGGGGGGGTCGTACTGACACCACCATTGCGCACATCATAATGCTGTACCCTGACACCGCCACAGGAGGGATGCGGTGGCCCGCGCAGACCCTCTACATTGCGAAATCCACAAAAATGAAGCAATTGGGTGATCGATGAGTGGGGGGGGGGGTAGAAATAAAGCTTATGCGCCCCTGACTTACTAATGGAGAGGAAGGGACTAGGCGTTCCGGCGTACCCAAATGTATACGAATGGACCACCCATCAAATCCGAGAAGCTCGGCGAGGTCGACAAAGCTTTCACCTCTGGTTCCTCTTGATGTGATACTTCCGAGGTGCACCATTTTAGCAAAAGCTCCCAAGGCTGAAGCTTCATGAATGCGGAATTTTCACTTCGTAGTTAGCTTGGATAGGAACGCGTCCGCGATGACCTTATGAAAATGTCCAAGAGGTTATCGTGGTAGATAGTGCGGTCTTGGAGTGAACATCCTGCTGCCAGTTTCGCGCGGAAAGTTGTACGATAAAGAATTGAAGCGCAAATTGCTTCGGTGGTACATCCCTTTTTCCAGTGACTCCGCCTCCAGACTCCGCCTCCAAAGTGGGCTTTTCCAGCCAAAAGTAATGCTCTCTTGGCAAGTATCATAGAGTGGGTGCATTCAGTACCTCTTGTAGAGTTAGGCTGCGTTTATACTTTGCGGCAGCGTAGCGTAGCGCTTCCAGCGTACGCCAGCGGCAGTGCCGGGGAAAGGATAGATATCGATCTAGCTTCACCAGCGTCACCAGCGTACGCTAGCGGCACGCCAGCGTGCGCTAGCGTGCACGCTGGCGTACGAGGCACGGGAAGCATAGCTATCGATCTAGCTTCACCAGCGTTTCTCGAGCGTTTCTCCAGCGGCACCAGCGTTTTGCTAGCGCTTGCAGCGGCAGGGAGTAGAGACTATGTGGCCGTGAGAGACGCGGAATCGACGTGTATTGTAGAGACTATGTGGCCGGCAGAGACGCGGAATCGATGTGTATAGTAGAGACTATGTGGCCGTCGGAGACGCAGAAGCGATGTGTATTGTAGAGACTAAGGGCGAGTGAGAGACGCGCAATCGATGTGTTTTGTACCCTCCAGCTCTCCCATAGTCTCTACTCCCTGCCGCTGCAAACGCTAGCAAAACGCTGGTGAAACGCTGGAGAAACGCTGGCGTACGCTAGCGACGCTGGTGACGCTGGGAACGCTAGATCGATATGCATCCTCTCCCCGGCACTGCCGCTGGCGTACGCTGGAAGCGCTACGCTACGCTGCGCTACGCTACGCTACGCTGCCGCAAAGTATAAACGCAGCCTAACAGGAGTTCATTACTGGGAATCTGCCGGCGGGAATCGCCCCCCAGCGCGTTTTCTTTTCGGTCTTTCACCTCTACAGTTGTTTGAGGCTAGGAGGCCTGAAGAATGCGTTCAACGTTCGCTTTGGCTTTCTCTTTCGATGGACGCGTTCACTTGCGAATTTGTACCATATTTCTGCACATTCGCTAGGTTTTATATCGCGCCGTGCCTTTAAAGACAAACTATACACTCACTTCCGTGGTCCTGGTCCCACCATTAATCAGATGAGATATAGAATCACCCAATGGAATCACCCGAGGCACGGAATGTTGTAGAACAGTGGCACCCTTACAACGTACGCAGTACGCTGATCAAATCATGGGATGGTCCTCGCCTGAACCAACCCAGCCTTTCATTCCTTCAGGGCCGACAATTTGGCATCAGATCTGTCCAAGAGGATTAAAACACCTCTAGGTCACACAGCTTTCGGCGCTATTCACCTTACTTAACCAACCATCTGGAATTGAGCCAGCTTTTGAGCGACTTTTTCTCTCCGTGGACATTTGGTTCAAATGTTGTCACCTATGGTAGTTTGACCTCCTGAGTAAGGATATCACATCCGCATGGCCCGAAACTTTCTGGCGCCCGCGCAACAGGCGCCGGTGATTCGGGGTAGCGCCTGTGGCGCGAGTGGTAAGAGCTTTTAGGTCGAGCGTGTAATATTCGAGTTCAGGAGGGTTCAGACTATCTCGAAGCAAAGAAAAATTTTTCAACGATTCCCACGCAGAAAAGAGGTCGGTGAAACTAGCCCGATTTCGGATTATTTGAGCAGTAAAGGCAACTAGTGCTCAGCATTTCAATGAGCCACCGCGATATTGAATGTAAATACAATGGGAGGCTCATCTCAAAAACGCGATTATTACGTACAAGTCTTGTTCCTTTCAAGCTTATCAATACCCCCATGAAAGACCGAGGGTCACCAATGAATAATCAAGAAACGCCTGCTCATCCTGACCAAGCATTTCTTCCCGTGAAGTTGGTTGATTAGCACCGGTCTTATCGAGCAGATGGATTCACTCTTTTACATCATCGTGCCTCAGCCAGGGCACGCCGTCGCGCTGTGATCATGTCCTGAAAAATTCGACCCACTCCTAATTTCATCCTTGAATACGACCCCCCCCCTCCTAGATTTTCCCAACCTCCTACCACTTCTTCCATTTTTCCTCAAAAATTCTCAGTTTTTTTAAGCCAAGAAATTTTCGCGTCTAGGGGCCGGGGGGGGGGGGGTGGAGTATACATCGCCAATGTGAATACAGGTCGCACAAAAATTTCTTCGTTTCTTCCCCAAGATTTCGCTGTAGAGCTGGCGGGGGAGTGTCGGAAATAGTAGTTGTATAGATCTTTGGCAGTCCCTCTCCCAACAACGACCAAATACGACCCCTCCCCCTTTATAGCGTCCGTGAAACAAGAGAAATCAACTATCAAAAAAATTTTTCTCTGACCAAATACGACCCCCCCCCTCCCTCGCGGTCAAATACGACTCCCCCTTGTGATCATTCAACGATGGCGTGCCCTGGCCTCAGCAAGCCATGGTGTGGGTGGGCTAAATTATAATCAAAACTTCACCACGAGTCTAAATGGAAAATGAATGCATGGCACAACCCGAAAACGGACTTATCATTAGCGAGTACTGTACCTGTCATAGGGAAACTGTAGCAGAATATGTACCTGTGGTTTTTTTATGATATCCTAATCTTCGTAGCAGAGTACCGTTAACATTCCAGGATCGGGCATCCCAGAAATGAAGACAATTTTGCGTGGATTCATTCTCAAGGAATATCTGTCATTTCGCACGCTCATCTCAAAGATGATCGGTCTCACTCTCTCACTTGGAAGTGGACTTCCATTAGGGAAAGAGGTAAATAAAGAATCTTACATATGTACGCCATGAATCGCAGAAAATAATCGCAGAAAATATTGCTGGATTAGACGGCATAGAGTAATGGTCTCTGTTAGTCGAAAAATGATTTCGTTTCTTACTCTCCAGCGGGAAAAGTTTGCGCCTACTCCGTCTATAATCTTGTTTTGTTCAGTAAGCCATTATTTATAGACATTTAACATTATTCAACGCTCAGTTCGTCTTGGTGGGGGCATTCCCATAGATCACGCCGTTTCCTCCTTTCCTATGAAGCTATGCAACAGCATGAGTTTCGTTTACTCTTTAGGAGGGCTACAGATGTTATAAAAAAGGGAAGTGTAATTCAGCAGGATCACATGTGATAGCAAAAGAAACTAGCAAAAATACGAGATGCCCCCCCTTCTGGGAGCAGTATTCGATACAGCAGTAGTACCCTATTCGACTTTATGAAATTGGAGTGAGGCTTTGTTAGAGGCATGAGCGTAACGCCCTTGAGGCTGATTACAAGGAATATAGACATTTAATACGTTCTGGACCGCGTGACACACATGGTGTGTCATACATTTTTCTCTCTGCGCTGCTTCATGAGGTCTACTTGGCATTCTGTTGTGTCTCGAAGTTATCATAACACCTTTCTAGGCAATAGACATATCTCGTAAGTATATAAAAGAAGCAGAAATTGAAATTACTGAATATAGATGAAAAAGTGACGAAATGCGGACATACTCGCACGAAAGCGGTCCAGAATGTGTTGAAATATAGAATTTCAGGGACCTTTCGTGCACGTTGCTTCGGCATTGGCCAGCCAAGTGTCGCGATTCGTGACCGGTGTGCAAGGAGCATACGAGAACGAGTCGATGTCCCATGAACTGCTCGCTGCTGGCTCCGCGGTCGGCGTCGCCTGTACGTTCAGCACTCCCATTGGAGGTATGATTGCTTAACTCTAGCAAGTGTAAAGTCTAATTCGGATGAAAAGGTCATGAAAAGTACTTACGAAAAAAAATTCGCAAGCATATTTCATAAAAACAGAAAAAGGAATCAACAGTGAATAAGTAGTGGTCGCTCTAGAGATATCCTGTGAATAGTTTCATAACCACGGAACTGGTGCGGTGGGTTCATCAGGACTGCTTCTCATGGGCACTTATGTTAGTCGTCAGACAGGTGGGGCTCGTTCTCAGTACCATCCCTCAGGACACTACAGTAGTGAAAGAAGAGGAAAAAAAAGCATCCGCCCATTTTGATGGTTTGGTTTGCATATAATACTTTCCTCTTTTGTCCTCCCCCTTGGCGGTCATGAAGGAGGCGAGTCTCCCGCAATTTCTATGTTGGCAAGAAGAGAAAGTTCTGGAAAAAGTTTGGCCCTATTTGGGCCATGCTGATGAGCTCACCTTATCTGACAAACGTCGCACTCCTTGTAAAAACTCTGTCTCTCTAAAGACAGCGCGAAAGGTGGAGCCAGGGCACAGCGTTCGATGGGAATTCCTATGGAGGGGGGGGGTCGAATTTTTTTATTTTCTAACTCAACATACAGTGGGAATTAGTCAACAATATGCTCGTCATAGTTAGCCACTATAGTGCTCTACCTAATGGACAGGTGAGCCTTTCCCTCCTCCCAGAACTAAGGAGGCTGCGAGTAGAGTAAGTCAGCGGCCTTTCGACTGATGTCATCAAAGTTGCTGAAAGTTTTTTAGCTAAGAAAGCCCTAAGGAGGCGGAGCAGGTAGCAGTCTTAGGGGACTACGTCAGGAGAATATGATAAGCGGGGACTGGTCTCCAGCCTTGCTCCTCAATTATTTGGTAGGTCTCCATAGCAGGTATGGGGTCTCGCGTACTACGAAAGAGGTGCCCCGAAGCTAGTCTCGGTCATTTTTCTCCAACAGTTTCCACGGGTTTCTGCTGAGCGACACAAATGGTAGCGATGACCGTGTGTTCTCATATGGGCAGCTTGTTGTGCAGCATTCCCTTCGCGTCCCAGAAGCAGTAAAGAAGAACCTTCTCGGAACCATGCCCGGTTTGGACTGCTAGGATGGGTCTTCTCCTTGAGAGAGACACACGGTACTGTGTGAGTTGAAATCACAGAGGACCCATCTCTCATGTCCACTAAGCAGTCTCCTTAAAACTCCTTCTGACAAGGGCGGAGAAGGGGAGACTCACCAAGGGGTACCCAGGTGCACAGCCTGCCATCGGTCAAGGCATGGGTGATCCATCGAGCCAGTACTTTTTGGTAGTCAAGGGCTTACAGGCGGTGGACGACTGTCAGTTAGGTACATCCGAGTCTTGTCGCAAGACTGCGGGTGGTAGCCTCCGGATCCTCCTTGACAGCTTCGAGAACGGTGGAGCCTTTCACTTCGTTGAGGCGTCCCGACCGAGGTTCTTTGAGGATCGTATCTCCTTTCGCGAATTGAGCGAACCAAAAGTGAACGGTCCTGATGGTAGTGGTGTCCTCCGCCAATGCACTGTTGATGTCGCACACAGCCGCCGTGACTCCAGTGCCGCAGGGCCACCGGTAGAAGATGAGGACGCGAAGATGCTCCTGTGAAACTAAAATCGTAATTAGACCCAGGAAAGAGCAGGCGCCCTCTCACACCTTGCACGAAAGCTCTCAGAATGTTCTACAAGCATGGCATATTACCTCATGCTCAAGCATCGAGAATCAAAAATTGTAAGCTTTAAAGGAAACACTGACAGGACTTTCCTTCCAACCTATATGATCAGCCCCCTTGATGGCCGGCATACTTCCCTCTTACCTTACCAGAACGTGAAAGGGAGGAGGATTGAATCTGATTCCAAGGACTGATCTGCCAAGCTAATTTAGTTGTCGACAAAAAAATGTTGAACTCAATCCGATACTCGAAATTTGCTCACAGTCCCAGTGAAACAGGCAAACATCCACGAATCCATAGTTCTTTTTCAAGAACGTCAAAGTACCCTGGAATTTCGTGTTCATATTTTTTCTATGTTTATTTATTGATTTATTGTCGTTTTTAAAGCTTTCACTAACTGTGTGATAGGTGAGCAAAATATAGATGATATTGCAGGCGTGTTGTTCTCCATAGAAGTGACATCGGCTTACTTCGCTGTGAGAAATTATTGGAGAGGATTTTTCGCCGCGATATGCGCCGCAACGACATTCCGAATAGTACGGCTTATAGTGAAAGCTTCAGAAGGTGAACGAATTAGGGAATACTTCTCTGCTTCTTTCCTTTTTCTTCAAATTTTGCACTATAATTTTGCACTTTTGCACTATTTTGCTCTCCTTCTGTAGTGCACAACACTTCCAGTTATTTAGTTCATTTCAGTTACCGTATCAGCTTACTACCAAACACGCTTTCCTGAGGACGCATTCCTTCCCGAAGAGCTCCCAGTCTTCGCATTGATCGGGTTTGTGTTTATCATTGAATATTCGGAATAGTGTTCTAAATGTTTAGGCAGTAAGGTGACAAGTACGGTTTATAAAAACTCCTCTGGTACCCTTTCTACTTAGACTCGGTCTTTAGTAGTGCTATTATGGAATATAAGGACCATCTGAAAGTTGTTATCCTTCAGTCTGGTAAACCCGATGAACCCAGGTCATTCAGAACGGTAAAATGTCGATGTTACAGGTTAATCTGCGGCATAGCTGGTGCACTTTTTATCAAATGCCATCGGGCTCTCACACTTTGGCTCAACAATTCATCTATTGGAATAACGATCATGCAACGAAAGTAAGCTGACTATATTAACTGACATCATTACTTGAGAGTTTTCTGTGAGAACGAGTCAATCCTTTTCAGCTGGTTGTTATATCCAGTTATCGTATCCTTCATTGTCTCAGCTATCACTTATCCCAAAGGCGCTGGTCAGTTTCTTTCGGGACAGGTACGTTTCTAGGGAGTTGTTGTTTTATTGCTTCTGTACTGTGATAGTTTCAAGAATAACCAAGAGGGCCAAACGTAGCGTCTCTGGGAAATTCTCTATAAATACGGCCCCTCTTCTTATCCATACGGATCTATGTAATATCTGTGGGAGTGGGGATAGACATCTATGATCTGCTGTGAGTGGCAGGCAGCGTGCAGTAGACTTTCCACTCATCTGGTGCAGGAACGCACATGAGTCCAAGAAAAACTGGCAATCGTGAAGCTTTAGCCTTACGCGTCAGGCCATGTACTACACGTCCTCCCCCACCAGCCGGATAAGGTCCCATCGAAGTCCTCGGCGCACGATCAATCTTGCTGAGCAGTTCAATCTGTTGGCTAAGAGAGCGAACCCAAGGAGCTCCCCTTCTGAAGAAATTTATCCTGCTACAAGTGCTATGAAAGTTAGAGGTCTTAGAGCTTCAGTTTCAATCCTCGTTTTTTGACCCACTCAAGACTGTTGGTATTGCAACAAGGGGTACAAAGGGTGTTGAAGATTCCTGATTGGGAAGCCTTGTTCGAGGGAGAATGGAGGGCTTGATCGCAGAGAGGGGCCCTACCAATGGGAAAGGATGTGGGGACCTCATGAAAGAAAAGAAATCGCAGGATTTCCCAAAATGCTATTGCTGAAATGCTATTGTTGGAATAAGGAGCTCGGTGTACCTTGATAGGTACTTCTCACCGAAAACATCCTTTGCACTAAGTTAGACTTAATATTCATAATCAACAAGTAAATACCCTCCTATAGCTTACCCATCGCAGGCAATACATACTGACGGAATACAGTATCTGAATCTGCTCAAATTGTATTCATTTTCAGCACAAGTTTTCACAAACGCTACGAATGTTTCTGGCGAACTGCACGTGGTCGATGGGTGTTGAGCACAGAAATGCTTGTCCACCGGAATTCTTCGAAGAATGGACGATTGTTAGTGGCCAAAGCGTCCTCTACACCTTACTAGCGTTCACCGTCACATTTGTGAGTCATTATCAAAAAATTCATTCCTCAAATTCCGCACTCACCGTGTAGGTGGAGCTTCGCGCAATTACTATGGCATGTTCTCTGCACTTTTCTCGTCTTTTCCAGCTTAGAAGGTGCACAACAGCAAGAAGAATGCACTGTGGGGGGGGGGGTCTCCGTTCCGTCTACACGAACGAGCGTGGAGAGTGCCTTGGAAGTCCTAGAACTTCGTCCTTTTGCCTAGCTAGGATCAGAAGTGATTTTGTAGAATAGATCAGAACAAATGAGAGCTGCTAAATTGGGTAGTCCACTAGGCCCAGCGGGGCTAAGTCAAGTCATTTCTGCTTGTCTGCACTCTCTCGCCCAGGTACCATGACATGCCCTAGCGTGGCTTCTCGTCACAGCGCCAGGAATATGTCAGCTTCTTCTCAATTCTGGATTCCATGACGAGAATTGCAGGGGGTCGTCAAAAAATGACGCATTCAGCCCACACATGTTCCCACCTCAAAGGCTTCGAATGAGGAACAGGGAAAATGAGAAGGCGAATTCATTGGGATTCTTTTTTAATATTTTCTCAGTAGAAATATGTACCTCCCGAGTATTTATGTATATTTGAACCAGCTTGTTCAGTTTGTACTGTCGATGCTGTCGTCAACGCTTCCGATTCCTGCTGGCATTTTCATGCCCGTGTTCGTGATCGGCGCTTCGTTCGGTCGTCTGATGGGCGAGTCGATGGTCATGCTGTTCCCTGACGGGATACGATCGAACCACTCAGTGGACATCTATCCAGGGGTGTACGCAGTTGTAGGTAATTTATGGTAAACGACTAGAATTATCTTATCATAGTTCTATGATCAAGCTACTGGCAAATTAGTATTGTACAGTACTAATTTGACGTCAAAACCATGCCAAGATTAAGAGAGAGTCGGTCCTGGAAGAAACTACTGGCACTTTCCAATTAATTTTATGGTGATTTTTTGGCCCTGTTCCATTATTACAACTTCGAAATCTCAGAATTTGTTTGTCTAAAGTGATACTTTGTTGCCCGATCATGAAAATGGTACCCATTTTTGGCGCTGGCGCCATTTGGAGTCAACGCCCTCCGATTCGGCGTTCCTTTTCCACCAAAATTGTAGGAAGTCGTATTTCAGGATTATTTTGCATCCTGACTACGGATACAAATAACATTCATTTCTGGCGCAAGCGCTAATTTAGAGCGCTCTGATCATATGCTCTCCGTCAAGGCTGAGTGAGCAGATGATCAGAGTGCTCTAAACCAAAACCGGGAATCGAATCTCCCCTTATCCCAGACTCCGCCTCAGCAGAGCGATAAATGGGCACTGATGTCGAAAAAAGAATGTCACATTCGCGATCAGGACATTAAGCAACCCTATTCTGCCAGATTTTATGGACTTTGATGGAGAAAGTGGTGGCACCAAAGAGGCGCCCATTGGCGAGAAATTGTGTCTGCCACAGAAAAGGAGTGTCATATTCGTGAAAGGGGCACAAAATTATGTCGAAGTTTTTGCATTAATTTTTTCTCGAGTTTTTGGGGTCATTTTTTGCAGTCGATTATATGCGACATTTGACAACTATGTGAACTTTGAAGCTGGAGACTTCGTTAGGAAGCCAAAACTTGAAACAACAACGGTTCTCATTCGTTTGCTACGCAGAGCACTCTTGAACAGTACACAACAGAATTCATACCCAGAAGATTCGGTGGGTGTGGCTGCGTACATCATTTGAGCATGGCGCTTTTTTCGCGGTTATTCGCAATTGTGACAGCTGACATCCTGTTTTGAGCTGAACATAGTCATAATTACAATTGTATCAAAACAGCAAGGTACCTCAAAAAGAGCAACTGTCGCCAAGTTCAAATGAAGAACGCAGCTATCTTCACACCGCTAGGATGCGGACTGAATATCTTGAAACACTCGATGCACGTGGCTCATTCAAGTCTAAGTAATCTTCTGTGAGCGCTTGGAAACTATCAATGCCATATCCTCTGCGAGCTGCCGAACTGTCAATGTCATTTACCAGCTAAACAAGTAGAGGAATATGAATGTTAGAGGCAGTTGGGCACGATGCGTTTCGCTACTTATTTTTTAGCCTAATCACTAGTAGGGCGCTGTATAGTTAGGAATGGCGGAAGACGGAAGTGAAGCGAAGAAAAAGCCTCCGTTCTCAGTGACTTGTAAACCGATTTCGGACGAGTTTCCCGTAGGATCTTTACCAATCACCGCTACCGAAGATACGGCTGCATATGTGTACCCATGTATGCATGCAGCATCACGGCCGCTTCATACCAATCCCTTCGCTTCATAATTTGCTTAGCAAATGAAATGAATACGAGCGTCAGGAACGGTCGTCCATTTGTGGGCGGGCGGGCGTGGCGGGCGTTTGGGACGTAAAGTTGTGGCTTGATAGGGCCCTTATAAGGCACCTTCCTCGGGGAAACCGCTATGCAGCGCCTGCCCAGGGTCGCGGAATTCTATCCTGCCAGGAGTATTGATCCTAGTCGTCTTGGGGATTTATCGTGCCAACTGCTGTCAGCTGTTCAACGGGAAAAAAATGTCTTTCCAAGAATGTGCATCTATCCATATCTATCTGTCTTCTCTGACGCAAAAGCAGTTCTTGTTGAAAAGACAAATTTAAAGGTCGGGCCGCCATTTTTGTGCGTCCGGTTACTCACACAATCTCGGTAGGCGGTGATCCGTCTTCGAAGATGGTCAGCTTGATGCACATCCTTCCGGTCTATGTAAGCGACGTTTTCCTCTTTCCTTGAATAGAATGCATTTTTGACTTCTTGCAGTCTTGTTGCTCGGAATGCTGGCGCCCCAGGGAGGCTGGGTCTGCCGTACCGGTGACCCGTTTTCCACCAGATATGGTCTCTTGATGGCTTCTACAGTTGGTGAATAACGGAGTTGGCGCCGCGTCCAAACCAGTTTCTGAAGGTATGGGGGGAGGGGGATCGCAGCATCCGCAGCGGACGAGACCGTGCCCTCCTTTTGCTATCAGAAATCAATGACGATATTTATTCGCAATGAGCTCTAGCTGTACATTCTGCCATCAACACTTCCTGGCTAACTAAACCCCTATCATAAAAGGGGGAGGAACGCTGCGTTTTACACTTCCAATTCTGGAGATATGGTTAAAGAGATGGGGGGGAGGGAGACGAGAGCGTGTACGTCACTTGAACATGGCGCAGATGCAATATTCGTGGAAGTTTTCCATTCGAAACAACTGCCATCCTGTCTTGCGTTAGACATAAAAATGATTACAGTTGTTTCACAATGGGAATATGACACCACGTTCAAATGAAGTGCACAGCCACGCCCTCCCCAACTCCGGTATATGAAGTGTGCATGTGGTTGCACACTTTCACTGCACGTACACTCGAAATCCCTAAGATGCGGTAGGCGTGGCTGCGTACTTCAACTAAACGTGGCGGTGGCTGTGCTTTTGGTGAGATATTTTCATTTTGAAACAATTGTGGTCATGTCTCTGTCCACCATAGAACAAGATGGCAGTTGTCTCGAGTTGAAATATCCCACGAGTAACCCATCCTATGCCATGCCCAAATGCCACGCCTACCCCGACTCAGGGATAAGGAGTGCATGGTGCCTCTTTCGCAAAGTGAAGATGATCTCTCTTCATTTGCTCTCGGGGCCCACTCGGTGTGAGTTTCATGACAATAAGAAATGATTCGCAGGATCGAAAAACCTATCCTTGAAACTTTAACTGGCTAACAGAGCTCTGAATTCCAGATAGCGGTTCTGGTGGGGAATGTTGTGTGTTCGTACTTCCAACCATCAATTTATGACAGCATAATTATGACCAAATCGCTGCCATATATTCACATTTTTTGTATTTTTTATTTTTTTTATAAATATTTATATATTTCTTTTTTTTTTTGAGAGCCCTACATTTTTCCTGAAGTTTCCAATTCTTCACCTAATACACAATTTTTAGCTTCCATACAATTGTTGCCGGAAACATAATGGTATCTGATGTGAAATTCATCTGGAAAGACATCCTATTGTGAGGATGAAGACATTCGTTGAAGGGACATCGTGAGATACGAGCGTTCCCCATTGTTCTCGACAAAGGTGGGATTGTTTATAACAACTGGAGATTTTCAAACGGGGGTAACCTACGAATTCAATATTTCCTTAATTTGAAGCCTGAATGCCGCGATTACCGAGTGGCGGGAACTCATGACGATTAGCTTTTGCAGTGGTGCGCTCATCCTTCTAACAGATGAGAGGCGTGCCAATGAGAAAGGAAGGCAGTGTTTATGTCCACGCCCCCACCCATCCAATCATCGCGGAAGAAGCCTTCATCTTAACCGTTCCTAATGGTTTTTCGGTCGCTCAACTGGCTCCCTACCTACAATCACATTAAACTCCCAAGGTTATTAGAAAATCTATAACAAAGAAAATCCGAGGAGAAATTGGGAATGAAGATGTGCTGTGGGTACTTCAGAGTAATTCGACAACAAGTTCATAGCGTGTCGTGGAATCGCTTTCCTTGCTAGTTGACTCAACGGCATATGCCACGATAATTTGGCACTCCGCCTAAAACGCCAGTAGGGTGCTATATGGCGGGAAAATGGCGAAAAAACGAAGTGAAACGGTCAAAAACCTGGAAAGCTTTCGTTCTTCTTGACTTAGAAAGCAATTTTGGACGAGTTTCCCGTTGGCATCGTGCCAATAACCAATAACCACTATGGAAGGTACGGCTGCACGCATGTACTCATAGAAAGTGTAGTTCGCTGCGGACGGTGGGGCGTGTCAGGCAGTATGAGTGTGCCACGGTGAAAAACCCGTTCTCTGCCAGTTGTTGAAGCAGTTACGCGACAACAGTTGTTGGGAAACGTGACACGAGACACGAATATGACACTCTCTTGCCACTTGCACGCTCGAATAGCTGGTGAAGAACGGGTTTGGCATGTGCCAAACTCATCCTGCGCCTGCTCAGTGGTACCGAATTCAGCCTTGCTGGGCGTATTAGTCCCACCGTCTTGGGGATTTGACTGCCAACTGCCTCTAAATAGCTGGTTCATAGCAAGCTGATAAGAAAAGTAAAAACTAGATGCTGAAAAAGGACATCATCAACTTTGATCAATATTTTCACTGAATTTCAAAGAGGGGGGGGGGAGATGGTAAACCCTGGTAGACTCTTGTATATGCTCCGCTGTTTATCGATTTCAGGGCTAACAGAGTTTATTTCAGAGTCTCGTATCCTTCTCGGATCCGTCGCTAGAAAAGCTTTAAGCATCTTGATCGAGAACAAAATCGGAGAGCGGGCACGCCAGTTAGGTAAGAAAATATTTTAAGTGGACATTTTTTAATTTTGAAGAGATTAAACATTCCGAAACTTGGAACAAGTCTCGCACATGGCCTGGCTGTGTGTTGTGAACGTTGCACAAAAATTGTCCAGCAGCCATAGCGCTATGAAGTCAAGCTGGAGGCGAGTGATATATGGCTAGTGATGCCGTCCCCACACCCTATCCTCTGTGCAGCACTTGCGTCGATACCACTTTCTGCAGATTTACCGAACGTTTTTCTAGTTTTCTTGAAAATATTGCTGTCGAGGAAAGGGGGGTATTCGGTACATATAAACGAGGAAAAACCACGACAAGTAAGTCAAAAGTCTCAGGCTGGAAGGCAGATACGACCTCCACCCCTCCCCCTCTCCCAACAACGAGCTAATACGAACCTCTCCTTTATAGCGTCCCTCAAACAAGAAAAATCCACTCTCGAAAAAACTTCCTCGAACTGGATATGACCCCTCCGCCCACAGCAACTATATATGTGCGACCCCCCCCCCCTCCCTTCTGTAGGGAGATCCCCAACGATGATAGGCCGTGGTCCCCTCTACACGCCCTATTGGGGGATTCGCAGGGGTCATGACTGCGTATAATTCGCATGAAGCAGGAAAAGCAACAAATAGAAAAAGGTTTCCCAGGGCAAGTACGATGCTAGGTATATACGTACACGGCGTGCAGTATTTTTTTTGTTCTAGACTTAATTGTTGTTTTGTAGTATTATTAGGTTGTTCGGAAAGGAATGCGCGTTTGAGCTTAAAAAATTATTATAAAACGAAATTAAACAAGATTAATTCAAAGATAATCTCCATTACTATCAATGACTTGTTGCCAACGTTTATGCAAAGAATGGATTCCTCTTTCGAAGAACTCGGCCGGCTGCGACTCAAAGTATCTTGGACACCGGGCAGTTGATTAGGGCGGGTCAACGGGCCGCAGCGCGTGCCAGGAACTATTTGCTTTTTCCAGGCTAATTTAATTTTTTTTCCCCAACTTTCCACTGTTTTGGCTACTTCCCAGATGATCTTCGAAGCGTGGAATCAATGACTTGTTGCCAACGTTTATGCAAATTCCTCTTTCGAAGAACTCGGCCGGCTGCGACTCAAAGAAGTTGGACACCCAGAGTTGGACTTCTTCGCGGTTTGTGAACTTTCTCTCGGCCAGGGAGTGCTGCATCGACCGGAACAGATGGTAATCGGATGGTGCCAGGTCTGGGCTGTATGGCGGATGAGGCAGGACTTCCCAGCCCAATTCCTCAATTTTTTTCCAAAGTGATTTTCGCGACATGTGGACGAGCGTTGTCGTGGAGGAGTTTTGTCGACGTCGTTTCGACACCTTGACGACGCAGTAAGAAGAGAGAAGAAGTAACTTTTTTTCTTTAAAAAACAAAGTAGACATAGACAAAAATATATCAAAAGATGCACAATAAAAATCTCTTTCTAATAGACAAAACTGTTTTGAAAAATCTTCTATAGTAGGAGAGAAATAAATGGACAAATTCAACGCGCATTTCTTTCCGAACAACCTAATATTACCATTAGTTTTGTTATTATTATTTTTCCAAATGATTTAATGCATATACTCTGCCTGTAATTCACATCTTCAGAAGCCGCTTGTCGAGCTCGTGAATCGTGTATTTCGCAAGACTGTCGAGATGAGTCCAACAGCTCTTTCGAATTGCACAATGAAAAGGATATGAGGAGGACGCTTTTAGCGAGAAGGTTGATCTTATAACGATCTTTCATTTTGTACAGTGTAACGAAAGCGACCTTTTACCAGAGGCTGATCCGTTGCAATAATAGAAGCAGTAGATATGTTGAAGTAAATTTTTCTGCATACTTTTTTCCCGCACTTTATCGCCCTTGATATGTTACTTTTTCAATGCGAAAGGCTTTAAACCCTCCCATTACATTACACGTATGATCTGCCTGTCACCTGCGCGGTCCGATGGACTGCGAAACGAAAAGTGTGGGGAGGTGGGCGAGCGGTGGGGGTGGGGAAAGGGTTTTGTGTGATAATAGGGGCCGCAAGCTCTGGTTTTTGGTTGGTTTGCAACCGTGTAACCGGATTTTGGTGTGATTCCAAATTTTTTACGTCAGATATCAAAAATATCTCATGAACTTGGGAAATTGGTAAGTGTGATGTAAACCACTATGTGCAAGGTAATTACAGGCTATCGTCCACCCATTTGTCATTCAGTAGGAAGCAATCGTGCAGTTCACGAACTCGGCGAAGCAGCGAATGCTTGCGGCTCTTGCACGGAGGCGGTGGATCTCGCAGGTGTCACATTTTGTAATTCGTTCATTATGAGAAGAAAAAACTCGTAACCAGTCAAAAAATCGAATTTTCCTGCCAAGTATTATTTGAGTTTCTTTGACTTGGACGCTGAAATGTGGTAGACATGAGTTGAGGAAGAGATATTCCCATTTTATTATAGTAATGGAAACACCATGTAGATGAAAAATACGTGGAGAACGCTTCCAGCACTTGGGCCGGCATCCTGGTGATAGAAGTGATTGAGTAAAACTCTGTACTTCAACCTCATCAGACATTTAAGGGAAGAATTGAAGCAGTAGTGAGTGGGAAGAAGTCCACCGACAAAAAGGACATTCCAGTAGAATATCCGTGGATCCCGAGTCGACTTCCGCCTAGGCCAACCAAGCCTTCTACCCTCCGGGGACGGTAAATTGGTACCAGATTCGTCTGGGAGGATAAAACACTGACTTGTACATCGGCTGGCCACCGCAAGTCATTGTATAGGCCACATCGCATTCAATAAGCCACTACGATTCTGAATGGAAGTAGAATGCGTGCCGCATCCCACAAAGGGATTGATTAACGGCGAAGACTTTATCCTTTATCCCGTTATTCGTCCGGTGCCAGTGGAGATGTTGTAGAGGCAATCCCTCACAGAATGAATGGCGGTAAGGAAAAAAAGCCAATGGACGTTAAACGGCTGGTTTTTTTTTTTCATTTCTGAGGCCTACTTATTCTTCCTCTGCTTTACAGTTGAGTAGGAACTTTAGAACTATCAATAGCGGATATTCTGCTTGTTCATGGCCGTTGTACTTTTGGAACTCTGTTCTCTTCCTGCTTACTCGACACCAGTTTTTTTTGAGGGATGGTGGGACTGCTTTCTGAGAGTTTTCCTCTTTGGAAAGAGGAAAACTCTCAGAAAGCAGTGGGAAGTTGGGAGAGTCTAGGAGGATTGTAGGAAGGATGGGGATGGGGAACGGGTCGTGCCAGGAGAATGAAATTCGAGGGGATGGTGTCGTATTTTCGTAAAGATTTCCCCTAACGGTTTGACATGTCCAGGGCTTATTACGAGATTTTTTCCCACTACTGTGTGTAGGATCATGATGTGCCTTATGAGAGAGCGAGCTCTCAGAATGCATAGGAGAGAGAAACAAAGGGCGAACTTCGGTAGGCTTCAAGCATTCTGTCTGTTCTTACAAGCAAATGTGTATATCAGACTATTTGTATAATACCGGAATTGGGGCGGTTCGGCGAGAGCGAGGGGGGGGGCGGCATTTTGCACTTTTGCTACTTCCCGTCGACGTTTCGACCCATCTAGAGAGCTGTTTCATAATCTTACAAGAGTTGAGACCTGTAAACCGAACCAGTAAAAACAGCGAAAGTGCACATGCCCCTGTCGCCGAACTCTGCCCCAGAATTTTCCAGGAAGTAGTCAAGAAATTATTGCTTTTAAGAGACAGTGATCGATCCACCGTCCACTGTTCAACGTGAGTCGACTAAAGAGGGTTACACCGCACTCCAGCCTTGCGAATCCACTCTCATCGCGCCGGGACTCGCTCAAAGGTGAGCATCCTTTACGATTAATTTATATTCTCATCTCCTTTATGACACATGTCGTGAGAACGCACGCTAGGCAACCCATGCTGAAAATATCATCAAATAGGAATTAGATATGCTATTTCAATTTGACCGTAAATTAATAGATAACGTATTTTCGAGCCTTTTTAGAGGAAAAATCGCCTGCCTTACCTCGGAACGATCACTTTACTGATGTGGAACTTGAAGGCAGAATTCACGATCAGAAATCGTGGGCAAGGGGGCTGAAATAGGGACGGCATTGTGACAAGAAACGCAATAGCGAAGAAAAAAGCAGAGCCATAAAGTCTCCGCTTCTGCGACTTCTTCAGTAAGTAGCTAAGGCGCTGTCGCCTTCACAGGTGGTAGTTCTTGGGCCCCCTTTATTGTCCCACCCACCAAATTCAAAGGCTATTTTCTGTCACGAGGTTAGGTTTACACTGGGTTTTTTTACCGTGAGATAGTATGTGCATTGGGTGACGTAAAGAAACGATCAGCCAGAGCCAGAGGCGGCAGGATCTCTCTTTGCTGGCATAAACTAGAGGCCCAGAGAGCTCGTACAGTGAGGCTGCCAGGTCCTTCTTACCATTAGAGTGTTTTCCACGATTTTTCGTGTTTTTCCCCTCCCTGGAGAGCCAGCCAGTGACTATAGGTTTGTAAGTGAACGCCACTAGCTTCCACCCAGTCATTGAGCCGATTCTCTCAGTTCCATTACAAGAAAACTTCTTTGAGATCTGTGGTATGCTGATCTTACTCGGTTCAAGGACTACTTGTATTTGCTCTACAAATTGATCAATTTTGCAGGCGTTTTGAGGCGATCCATGAGTCGGCTTGTTTCGAGGAATAGAAAAGACGTAGTGGACCTCAGCGGAGAGGAGGTATGTGATTCACCAGAAGAGGAGATATTCAACACGTCCTGCGGCAATCGTGGGAAGTGCCGCGTGAGACGGCGGCGTTTTATTTTTTGCTTGCTTTCGCAATGTGCCACCTCTGACTCATATTCTCCTACGCGGCGATTCGCTTCAGCCTCGTTCATACTTTGCGGCAGCGTCCACCTAGCGTCTACCAACGTCCACCAGCAGCCACTAGCGTTCCCAGCGTCTGGCAGCGTCAAGACTAGAAAAGTATGGATATCGATCTAGCGTCCGCCACCAGCATCTACCAGCGTCCACCAGCGACCGGGAGTAGAGAGCATGGGACGCTGTAGGATAGCTGGATTAGGCGTCGTGAAATCG
>MU940482.1:0-15773 GCA_036418165.1 Cooperia oncophora
GAAACGGTCAGAAACCTGCAAAAAAGCCTTTGTTCTACACGACTCAGAGAGCATTTTTGGACGAGTTTCCCGTCGGTATCGTGCCAATAACCAAAACGGTAGGTATTGCTGCACTTTTCTGTTTTCATATATCCGTGCAGCACCGCAGCCGCTTCATGTCCATCTCTTCGCTTGTTATTGTACTCCTCAAATGAAGCGATATAAACATGAGGTACGGGCGTTCCATTTGTAGGTGGGCGCGGGGTGGGCGTCTGGGTCCGTATGTTGCAGCTCGATAGGGCGCTATAGGGGTACCTACATTGGAAAAGGCGCCACGCAGCGCCTGCTCAGTAGCGCCTTCTGTCCTGCTGAGCGTATAAATCCTATACAATTTAAGGATTTGTCGTACCAGTTGCCTTCAGCTATTGTTAAACAGTATCGGCCCTGTCCTGAATCCGCGATTTTTTTACTGCAAGACAGTATGAGAGGCGAAAACGCTTTTGTTGATTCATTTTGCGAATCCTCGTTCAAAGACGATTCCCGCGATAAAGTGTTGAGGGTAGAGTAAGTGCTCAATCATGAACCAATAGCGCATAAGTAACTCCCCAGTAGAAGAAGAAGCAAAAAAAACCTTGAGAACACTCTGAACAGAGACCCCCTTAGCAGTGGGCGCCTTGGAGGAAATTGTCGGCAAGCCCATCAGCAGTATTCGGCGTGCAACCAATCCCAGGCAAGAGCAAAATGAATCACCCTACGACGCTCCAGGCAACGCTATGTACACACGCAATTCCGCTTGTAAGCCGTTGTCTTGCAGAGTGAAAGCGTGGTTGCAATGGTTGCAATAATCACGCATCTCTAGCTTTTTTTACCTCACCGTTTCGAGTGAGGTAAGTGGTGTATTCTCTACGAATGCAGAAAGGATGCCAAAGTGCGTGGAGGCATATTGCGCGGATCACTTGATCGCGGGAACTGTCTCAAAACGAAATATACCTAAACTCTTTCAGATATGAATGGAAGTCAAATGCATGGCGTATACCAGAGCATCAGCGTCAGCGAGAACAGCGACGGTATGGCAAGATAAGCAGAAACGACACAAGCTATAAGTATGTGATCAGCATATCGATTTCTTGCTCACACACGCGGGCCTTTTATATAGAAGCGAAAAGAAACCGTACAATACATAATTAGCTTCCCAGGAGAATGGAGCGCGTGTGACAGAGTGCAATACAGCCTAATTCCAACCGTTTTTCCCCCGTTAAGATGTGAAGACCGAAACCTGATATGAACGGATTCAGACAGTTTAAATGGAATGTCAACTTCTAGTGAGAAAATAGGATGTGATATCCTTATGGCAAGAACCATTCATGATTGAAAACTTCCGCAACAGGAGGGGAACTCTTCATAGTAGCGAAAAGTGGAGTTAGAAAAAAGACTTAAAAAAGTAAACGGATTGCGCGCTTGCTTCGGTCAACTTCTTTAAGACTTAGCACATTGTCGACTCCTACATGGAAAAAAGGGAAGGTGAACGCTTATCCTACGTGAACAATGATTTTCGGATTTACCGACTATTGAAATGTATCTATCACAACAATCAGCACAAGGGAAATTTTTGTGAATTTGACTCAACTCTACCCGGGCTAAACGAATGCTCACTTCGCTTAAAAGACAAACTCTCTGAAGACAGCTCACAACTCGCAGCATCTTCTTCTTGTATTATATAATACAAGCTATTCGGGCTCGTCATTGCACTAAGACTATTCCACTTCCGCGGTTCACAAGTAACATTAACAGTGGAAGGTGCTGCGGCCTCATAAGTATAAAATAGCAGTTTCTGACGTCCTCCCTAGTGCTCCACAACGCGAAAATCGATAGCCTATTATCTCGCATTTCAGTTTTTTTACACCGGCATTTAATCGTTTTTTCACTGTTGATGGTAAGTAGTCCTAAGAATATGCTGAGAAAGAAATGATGTCAAAATGATCGCCGGTCGGTAGGAACCGTCAGTTTGTACGGAAACCGAAGCAGTTTCCAAAAGAACTCGTCCAAGACAGTTGCCGAGAATCTTTGTTTAAGGGTGGCTCTGCCACTAGCTTATTTTGTTTGTTTTTTTTTTGAACTGACTTAGTGCCACAAGTTTTTGATTGAACGCCACTATCCACAATATAGAATCGCGTGGTTTTTCCACCAATCCTATTAGGGGAGGGTCTATCGCCGTGCTCACCGCAGAATTTTGAAGAAACCTAAGAGAGTCATAGGTAGGTTACAAAATGGGCATACCGAGGGAGAAACTTTGGGAGAAGTGTCGTATTAAACTAAAAATTGTCAAAAATGAGGTTAAGTGCGCAGCATAAACGTCCTCAGTAGGGGTGGAAGCGGCTAGGTGAAAGAAGAGTCTGGGTAACAGTCCATGAAAAAAAAGCTTTTTAAACAAAAAAAGAGAACGACAGGAAGAAGAGGAGGATGAGGGAAGAAAAAGGAGCGCCGGTGGAGTTCCATCTCTGAAGAGGTCCACTAAGATGGCACTTCTCGCCGAAACATCAGTCGAAAGAACGTCTACAAAAAGCTTGGGAGGTAAGAGGTGCATGCTGCCAGAGATGAAAAGTTGACATAGACTAAGAGCAGAGACTTTGGCCGTGATTTCACCTACAATCGAACCGCTAAAAGTAATGCAAAGTTGTAGAGGAGTACATTATCTTGAAAAATTCGAGAGCCCCTTGCTCGGGAGCAGCACACAACAACGGTCGCCCTTTCTACGTGGAAGCGCTATGGGCGCACTCTTTATTCGTTGCTTTTGCATAGCCAGACGTGTCAGGAATATCAATGAGAATGCCAATATTAATCGTTAGGGAAAAGTCTACGTCTGCCACAGCAGTTTTAGCGGAATCGCATAGAAGAATTGAAAAACTAAAGGGTGAATATGCGCAAAGCGCATTTGGAGACAAGCAAAGAATGGTGGAGGGCTTGGAATGATTGCTGGGTTTTAGTTCTAAATTACGAGCCAAAGGCAGATTCATCAATGAAAGAAAGCTCGAAATCCGCTACAAGCTGTCGAACTTGTATCTAATTGTAAGTCATGCTCTGAAAGAAACGAGATGAGTCGAAAAAGAAGGCAATCTGTGAGGGAGGGTGTTCGACAGCGGCATGTTTCAATCTTCTCAAAGAAACACGTGCACTCCCTGTTGCTAGAGTAAACCTGTTTGGAAGGATAAATACATCGGCAGGTAGGCTCTACTTCAGCAAATGCCTTCCAGTGCCACATCAACTTTGAAAAAATTCATGTCTTGCACATTGTGAGGGAATAGACCGATCTACGGCTCTATCATTTACAGTTTCTCACAGCATGTCCACTGATCATTTTCGAGAAGCAAGCTTTAGCATCTCACACCCATAAAAGACCCTGTCAGAGCTCCGGCCAAACAATGAACTGCGTGGGTCAACCGATGCAGAAGCCAAGGTTTCACTTTCCTTCTCAGAAGAACCCTATGCCATTAACTCTGCTCCGTCTCAGGACACTTGTCAAATGCGGAGCCTCCCTCCTCCTTCCCTTTTTTCTTCCTCCTTCTTCTTTTCCTTCTCTCTTTCTCTCCTTTTCCTTCTCCCTTCAACTACTGGAGCAGTAGATTGGATGGAAAAATACCTCTGGCCCCTCGTAGCGAGAATATGTCCCGGTTGACAATCCCGCAACCGGAGGCAAAGGTTTGGGTGTCCCGGGCGGGAGTCGATCCGTGACTCGGGTTTTAATTGCAGCTGCGCGCGTATCATGCGACACCGTGGAGTGAAATTTAAATAATAAGGAAATAAATAATTGGAAAAGCTTGGTTAAGTGGGCAGAAGTACTCCAGAAACACCGATTGTCGCAAAACACTTCAACATAAATAACCCCTCAAAAAAGTAAATATAAAAAAGCACACAAACGATCAGTTAAAGCAGTATTTATAGCCCCAAAATTTCTATCTCCGTTGTTATAAAATAGAACTTGAAAATTCAAACGAAGAAGCTGTAGAAACCAAGGATGAATAAAACGCATATGCCCGTCCTTCCGAAATGCATGATGCCTTAAGGCGAATACAAACCAGTTGGTCCCATCGAGTCGAAAGAAAGCATTAACGATTACTTTTTCAATGCAGATAACACATTCCAAGGGCGATATGAGTCTGATTTGATATGGAAATTATTACGCTGATACCATGTTCGCCCAGCCGTTTGATAGCCTTTCTAACTTGAGGATTTGGGTAAAAGATGAATTAATTCCCATGCAGCCCTTATCACTACCAATTTGTATAGAGAACCTTTGCTCTGTGAGATAACTGCTTAGTTCTTTGTATGATCCCACACCCTGTAGATTGTAATCTGGAGTTACCTAGGTCGAAAAAATGACCAGTTCCGCAGCAGCTTTTCTTTTTGATATCAATCAGAGAACTGCAACCAGAACTGTTTCGTGAGGTGTATGGTTAAGAAGACCGATTGTTGAATCAGGATGATCATGACATCGGTAGAAAAACTAGCTAAGCCTGGCCTAAAGAGAAATCACTCTTCCTTCACCCAATAGCAAAAGCGCTGATTGTGCCTGATTTCAAAAAAAAAAGAATGCCATATAGTACGTGATAGAGAGCTCAAACGACTTCTTACAGTCGATTTTGAATGAAAAACCAGTGTGGCGCCAAACTGCGCCGTGAGAGGGCGTAAATTGGCGGCCAGGGATAAATAAATTAAAACGTGTTCGTGATCAAGGTAATCGAATACCCCAGTGACGCAAGTTATACCGACTCTGGTGAATGAGAAAAGCGATGGAGCCAGTTTGGCGCTCAGTGGCTATAAATGGCGCCAGCGTAAAAACGAATGCCATCCTCGTGATTAGGACATCGAATAACGCATATGGACACAGTTTCACTAATGAATTTTTTTTTTGAGTTTTTAGGTAGTAATACTTGAACCAAAAGGTATTATAAATAGAATGGTTTCACGCCTTCACAGAACGACCTTCACTTGGCACGAGAGGTTTGAAAGATTGGTGCGTGAGTCCGCAGGAGTAGCTCTTTCTCAAACCCAAGAGAGCGCCCATGCCTTTACGAGATCTGAATTCCCCTTTTTCCTTTTCCCTAATTTCAATCGCTTGAACCGATCTTTAAAAGGGTCCAGGAGACAGTGTTTCTTCACTATGCACTCTGCAGATCTGGAGCCGCTTCTACTGCTCCTTATACCTCGATCAAAAGCAAAAGTTGTGGAAAACTTCCATTTTTGTTGGACTGACACTCAGTTTTGATGTCCTTAAAATTATCAGAGTTGGATGAGCACGAAAATCTAGGCATGAATCCCATAGAGCAAGGAATCCCCAATCAATTTTGTATAGGTTGCATCGGAAACCTGCTAAGTTTTCACACAAATTTTTGCATTGGCATAACGCCACCATTTATGGTCCAGCTCAACATTTCCTTATTCATTTCGCACCCTGTCGGCGTTATACGGTAATTTCGCCGAGAGTGAAGTAGCCAGCTATGGAAAGCTGAACCAAGATGAATGAAAAGAACACATTAAAAATAAAAGCATTCAATAAATATAAAGGAGAATAAAACAATGAAGAATCAGGGAGAGAAGGCAACTCAAATAAACATGCAATGAGATTTCACTTCAAAGCTGAATGGAAAACTCCAGGAAAAACAGAAATACGAGTAAGAAAAAAAGTCGAACGTCTCTGCCTCATTTGTAGGTGAGAAAGGGAAAGCTCAGCGAGAAACAAGGTGTCAAGTACGCCCACCATGAAGAAAATCCTGGTACAGACCTGCATGAGCCGACTGTGATGCCCACTCGCCACACGAGGGGTAATAGGGCCTCACCGGAGCGTTAGGTTAAGGAAAACCATTGAAAATGAAAAATAATGAACTATGATGTAAAATCTGATACATAAAACACCGAAGTATCACCCTTGTGGAGACGGTGACTTAGAAGAGAAGGCCATGAATCAGTTTTGAGAGGGCCATGAATCAGTTTTTATTATAACACTTCGCAAGATCCGACCAAAACTGATTATCGAGCTTTTCGAGACCAGCAGCTGAACGAATTTTACCAGCGGACAAACTTGGCCAGGAAGTCGTCAAAGTGGACGAAAAAGTGAATGTGAACACATTAATCGATGTGGTAATTGCGGATGGTGACCTACAAACTTTGAAGAGAAACCTATTGAAAGGAAATTAATGTGGAAGAACGGAGAAAACACAAGATGGAGAAGCGTTTTCCGAAATCTCCGACGTATTCCAAGAAATTGAGATTACGGAAGATAGTGAATAAGAAATAAAATAGCAGCAGCGCAGAAGAAAATTGCGCCACACTCGAACAAAAGGACATCGTGATGTTCAGATCGATCACTAATAATAGAGGAGATGCGCAATGATTTTTTTCTCCTTCGTACAAGGGCAATATGAGTAAGGGTCTGGCGCTCATGGGTCAAAATGAATATGACGTGGCCATGCGATACGATTGCCACCCGTTCTAGGGGCGAGCCACGTTGCACTACTTCCATTACAAGAGTTCATGCCTGTTTGATGATGTCCTTGTTTCGGCCACATGAGGGAAAAATGGGACCATTCTATCTTGCCACACTCCCATGAAAGAGGAAGTTTGAAGTTTTCGCTTTTGATCAGTCCCTTTTTGGGATGCGGCACGCATTCCTTAATTCTGAATCGTTGTGGCTTACCGTATGCAGTATGGTCTATACGATGACTTGCGGGGTCAGCCAATGTACAAGTCAGGCCTCCTACCCTCACAGTTTTAAGAACTGGTACCAATTTACCTCCCCGGAGGGTAGAACGCTCGGTTGGCCTGAACCTGACCCGATCCAGGACTTGACCCCCACCGCATGCGGTGTAGGGTGCCACTAGCCAGTACAGTAACTCAACTCTATTCTCATATCAAACAAAATCGAAGAAAACAGCAGTAATATGGAGGCGCACCGGGGCGGGTGTAATAACAAATGGTGTCACTCATGGCGTCCACGGTTGGAGATCAATTCCTTGACTGGCTGTCGTCCACACCACTAAGGTCACCTCTCCGGGGCAGCTTAGATGGTAACAGACTTGTAAGGGTTATGGGAGGTTTAAAGTCTGATTTATGGGCTAGCCATTGTGTGAGCCAAATCATACTCAAAATAGTAAATACGATGGAGTGAACAGAATGCGCGGCGCATCCCAAAAAAGGATTGATCAGCTTCGAATTGATCATGACCATATATCGGGGCACATCCCGCCGTAGGGGAAATATTCCGAAAAATACGACTCCCCGCAATTTCGTCCCCGCTACTTTCCCTCCCCCAGACCTCTCATCCTACGTACTGTTTTGCCCCTCTTGCAACCTTTCCAAGGTTATCCCTTTTATTGAAAGTCCCCCAGAAATTTATTTTCCGGTTTTTACAAACAATTTGGAGGGAGGCATAAACCAGAGAAATGGGAAAAACAGTGACCCGCGGAAAGTCTAACAACCGGAGAACTCGACAAGTTTCTCTTAAAGGTAAATACGACTTCCTCACGTCTCCCAACAATGAGCAAGTATATCCTCCATCAATGAACTTCTCCCAACGATATGGATGTTCCCGTGAAACAGCAAAAACCACTTTCAGGAAATCAAGATCAAATCAAAATTCATCACAACAAGTGCGACCCCTCCCTCCAACGAGTAAATACGATTCCCCAGTGTTCGGCGTGTCCTGGTATCAGTATGTTATAGCGAGGAGTTTCATGAAACAAAAGAAGGAAAAATGACAGTTTCAGAACAAAAGGCGCCCTTCTACCAAGGCAACTCACACTTACATTCACCAGAGATGACAATAGAATGGCAAAAGAAGCCTTCATAGGAGAAGGAGGGTATGCTAAGCTTTTTTCAATATGTAACGGACCCTTTCGATGGAAAAGTACTGAATGGTGAAGGCAGAATGCTAATTTGGGGGTAATTTTCGTGATGGTGTGGGGAGGGGGGAGAAATGATAGGGGGGGGGGGTGGAAGTATTGCCGCTTTTGTGTTAGAAAAATGATCCTCTGAGAAAAATTTTCTGAGATTTGAGCCGCTTCTGAGTATGACCTGCTCTTTTCGCTGTGAATTTTTGCAATATTGTGTTATTCCTGCATAATTTTTTGCTCGACGTGTTAGCAATGTTAAATTCTAGCTACTATACTTCGACATGATTCAGTTTTTACGTCGCTGATGCGCGTAAGCAAATATTGTGTTATCCCACAAGTAACGGCGTTCTTTTCTAATTATAAATTCCGCGTAAGGGTGATGAAAAGCCTGAACCATTGTGTCTCCATTGTGTTCTACACTGTTCGACAGTGAATCCGCGCCATGTGAGACAGTGTGCCCAGTTTTTCTTGAAAATTCTAATCCATTAGTTTTTAAGTGCTCGAGGAAGAATGTCAGTTCGACAAAAAATAGGCATTTCGGCAAAAGGATAATGTTCGCCGTTAATCAATCCCTTTGTGGGATGCGGCACGCATTCTACTTCCATTCAGAATCGTAGTGGCTTATTGAATGCGATGTGGCCTATACAATGACTTGCGGGGGCCATGTACAAGTCAGTGTTTTATCCTCCCAGACGAATCTGGTACCAATTTACCGTCCCCGGAGGGTAGAAGGCTTGGTTGGCCTGGGCGGGATTCGAACCCGGGACCGCGCGAGTGGTAAGCGCGCCACTTGTCACTACACCACCTCCGCCTATAAATATTTTCGACATATCCTCTCATTTATTTGAAGAAGTGAAACTGCAGAGGCTCACTTTTTAACTATATGGCCAAGAGGGTCTTTCAGGTAGACACAAAACGATGAAAAATTCCAGTTCAGGTCTCGCAGACAGCATCGCAGCTGGAACCCCTTGAGTACGATTGAGATCTTGCTGAATCAGCTATTCAGGGAAACTCGTGCCAAAAAATGACGAATTGGTAGATGTCGTGGAAGGATTATACTCCCGCATTCAGCATCACCTTCACTTGATGAGAGGAGTTCAAAATTTGGTTTATGGGTTCTGCAAGCAGTCGCTTCCCACGGAGGCAGCGGTGCACGATTACAAGGTCCCAATTCCTATCCCCTAATCGTTTGAATAAACTTCAAATGACCCAGGAAGCGAGGTGTCTAGGTCATATACGGCAAAAGTTTCGAGCTGCTTACGCAATATGAGAGTATAGATTAAGTGCAAATAGGTGGGCCTTATAGAGCAGAAAGCTATCTATTGAGAAAAGTAGAACACTTCGGGGAAAAAAACTCCCATTTTCCACAAAATTTGATATAAGAAAAAAATCCATTCGCTTATGGGCCAGAACAATATATGCGTTTAAACATCAGAATGGGGTAGTTATACTCCTTATCCCTGAGCCAGAGTAGGCGTGGCATTTCAACATGGCACGGAACCTGAGACAACTGTCATCTTGTTCTGTGTTGGACAGAGACACGACAACAATTGTGTCAAGATGAAAATATCTCACCAGAAGCATAGACACCTTCAGGTTAAGTTGAAACATGCGGCCACGCCTACCCGATCTCAGGGATTTCGAGTATAAGGGTCGTTCAAGAGAGAATGCAGTCTTCATGACTTAAAGAATTAAACAGATTCAAATACCCAACAGAACATGTTCATCAGGTGCTGGGCCTGCACATCTGCTTCTTGTGACAGGATATGCGGCTGACGGTCTTGCGAAACGCAGCTGGGTTGTCTTATTGGGTAGTCCGTGACCTTGCTGAAGTGCTGGCAGCACTGTTGTAACCAATTAGCAGCCAAATTGGCGCAGTAGAACTGGTTGTGAGAGCGGAAAGGAGTACCTTGTAGTCGTCGCCATCATCACAATGGTCGCTCCCTGTGGCTGGTCAACGGAACAGGATAAAGTAAAAATTGAACTTATGAACTCTATTTTTGATGAACTAGAAGTATTTGAAAGAGCAAAAGAAGCTTGTATTAATAGGGGCGAAGAAAGCGAATGAATGAAAGGTGTCCGATGTGGGCGACGTAGACGCTGAGTGTCACGAGTTCACCAGTACGCGACTAACGTAGCTCGCCTGACATTGATATCTGTCGACAATGTGGCAGATCATGCGCGTATCCAGCGGTAGATACAGTACCACATTATTTTCTCACTAAACTCGGTTTCGCCCACCGTTATAGCAGCAGTATGCAGTAGGGAATACGATAGAAAACTAGGCGAATCGTTAAGCAGCTATATTGTCAGAACTTTATTGATTTATTTACTTAAGATCACAGACTTGTCGCGATGAACCAGCGGAAGAGTAGGTGAGCGAAGCGTGGAATAAAAACAATACTGTACGTGCTACTTGACTTCCGCCTGCAAAAAAAAAAAAAACGGAGTGGATACGCCGCCGAAAACGCTCCATATAAGGATAAGGCCCTAATTGGCCAAGGCAAGAGATGAAGAAATCTAGGTGGATCAGGCGAGAGGCCGCGAAAAAGCATCGAGAGAGGCAATGCTGTTAAGCAAGATATGTAGGCAGATAGGTCTATCAATGGGGCGGAAGGAACTGACTTCCTACAAACAGTCGAAGTTCCCTTGAGCAACCTTGTGGCTGCGTAACCGGCTACCTTACAGATTTATGTGAACTATAACAGGATTGTTCGTTGCAGCGCACATACACATCTCCCTATGGACACAGGCTAGATAATTAGCGAGTGATCGTGGCCCCTGCCTAAAGGCACGGTCCCGATCAGGCATAGAAGTTGAGAATATGAAGTCGGGAGGGTAGTGTGGTCCGCCACGAACAACCTTGTATCGATTGCCCGCCAAAAAATCGAGTAAGGGGGGGGCCGCATAGCGGCGAACATAGGTTGTTGCAGTGGCGGCGGCTCCTTTTTTCCAGTGACCCCGCCTCCAGGCTCCGCCTTCAAGGCCCGCCTTTCGGTGAGAGCCAAAGTTGCAGGACGAAAAAGCATGAAAATCTTCACTTGTACGGCCGTAGAGTTCTTATCGGGGAATCAGCAGGGCAGATGAGGGCATGGTGTTACAGATGGAATTAGTTGGCAATTAGAACAAACTGGGATGCAAACGGGGTGTCTATCTAAGGCAAAGGTGCATGCTTTGTTTCTATTTTTTGTTCTTCAGCTATGGTAGTTACGTGATTTGCCGTCTATATACATAATCGCGTAATCTTGGATTGCGAATGGACCAGCGGGTTTGGCCTTTCAACTAATTGCGATAGGAAATAAAACAGCATTGCAGTAAAGGATGCAAACAAAATTACTATGATTGTAAAGAATATATAGCTGATGAGAGGGTACCGTTCAGTATGGGTCCATCATGCTTTCGGAAGAGAACAAAAGGATAAATTAGCTGGAGAAAAAAACGGTGAGACCTGAAAGGGCTGGGAGGGAGAAAAGGTCCAAGTGAGTAGGTTTTGATAGAACTTGATAACGTGAAACATAAACGTCAGCATTATAAGAAATTAAACGGCGAAACCGAATTAAAAGAAGCAAAGGTCACACTAAAAGAAACATCCGCTTCAACGCCGCGGTCGGATTGCAGTGTTTGACAGCTTGACGGTCCGCTCATAATGAGCGCAGGTGTGCACCTTTTAGACGCAACCACCTGTTCATCCTTCTTCAAAGGTCATGGATGAGCCGTACACAACGTGCACAGTTCCTCTACCGGACCTTCGTACACTCACGCTTGGGAACCGCTTTCAACCAAAAAGATCACACAAGGAAAAAATGTGTCACGCTCGTTTTCAACGTCGTTAACATTTTATGGCATTTGGCAACGATAATAGTGAGAGTGAATGATGACTGTTATCAACGCCGCAATGCCGTCGATTTCATATGAACGAAAAGGTGGGAAGAAAACGTTGAGAAAAAGTGTTCAAGGCAACACTTACACCAGTTCTATTCGATTTTGACTTTTAAGTTTCACATTTGTTGAGAATAACAAGAAAGTACCAGATTCTGAATAGGAGTTCGTTAATCACTTCGTCATGAGCTATGTTCAGCAGGTACATAAAATACATATCTATGAATTATGCAAATTTTTATGGTGGACTATGACTTGGGCAGGAAAAGAGTTATCTGCAAGCGTGTAGTTACGACCGGCCTTTGTCTTTGAACTAGGCCGCAGTTCCGGTCTCACGCTGTATCTATAAGTGGTTACATCGATCATTTAAAGGCAAAACCCCCGATCATTCGCATCACAGATAGTGGATTAGAGGTATAGGCGACAAGGTGCTGAGTAACTCGATAGTGGAGAAAAAGCAGAAAAAAACATGCCACTGCCCTAGATAGAACCCCATTCCGATCCCAGTTTGTACGTGCCCAATGAACTCCATCTCCAACACTACGCCCTCATCCGCACAGCTGATTCCCCGATAAGAACTCTACGACCGTACAAGTGACGATTTTCACTTTTCGTCCTGCAGCTTCGTTTTTCACTGAAAGGCGGGCCTTGAAGGCGGAGTCTGGAGGCGGAGTCACTGGAGAAAAGGAGGCGTCACTGAACCTATATTGCGCTATAGCGCCCCTCCCTTACAATTTTTTGCCGCGAAACCGGTACAAGGTTGTTTGCCGCGAACGACTCTACCCTCCTGACGCCATATTTTCAACTTCTATACCTGATCGTGGACCTTTAACGAAGACCGCAAAGATCATCGCAGCGTCTACTAACGGCAGTTCCATCACTAACAAAATATACTGGGCACAAATGCGCACCTATAAAAGGCAGACATCGCGATATGAAGCCGAAAACTTCGTAGGTAGCGATTAGCAAGAGAAGTGCACGCACCAGTTGACTTGCCCATGGGGGAAAAGGGAAAAGAAATCCTCGAAAAAACGCTCCAGATAAGGCCCTAGTTGTGCTGAATAAAAGCTAGAGAATCGATGTATCTGGCGAGAGGCTAGACAAAGCAGCGAAAGGGCATGCAAACGAGCAAGACAGGAACTTACAATTAGACATCTATCAACGCGGGAAGGCGAAGTTAGTTAAGCAACCTGGTTCCTTAACGCCGCTACGTTTCCACTTTATAACGCGAAACTTAGTCAGGTTTGCCCGTCGCAATCCACACTAACAAGTAAGTCTCCCACAAAAAGCTGAAGTAATGGTGGTCGTGAAGTCTGCCTCGAAGAAGTGAAGTTCAAGGCTGACTTTGATGTTTTTTGTGAGAAGAGGATGCTAATTGCAACTCTCTTGAAGGCCTAACTAACTCACCAGATTGTAGTTTCGAATGCAAGGTCGATTTTTCCGCACATGCGGCCTAGGACCGATGTAAGACAGTCTAGTAGGGACTTGAAGTCATCAAAGAAGTTTCACCATCCGACCTTGACGACTTAAAAAAATTGAAGTCAAGAGCAATAACTGGATTGATGCCTCGGGAACTGAAAGTAAAAACCCAAAAAAAAAAAAGAAATTAAAAAAAAAAAACGAATGGGAAGGTTTCTTTTCTTGCGAGTGTGTTTCATGGGAGAGTGACGCAGTTATTATTGGCCGTTGAAAACCCCCTTTGACCCATGGGTGTCAGAAACCGGTTTAAAAAACTCGTATGGTAGCCGACAATTTGAAGAAAGGAAGTGTTGTAAGCTAGATTTGGTCATTATGAAAAAGCAGACGAAACCGTTGAAAACACCTTCAATAAGGCCCTCTTCGATCCACCTGATTCCAGGCGAGATGATGATTCGTTTGACTAGAGATCAGACAAGGGGACGGGAGAGCACACAGACGAGCGAAACGACGGATCCTAGCGGATGGCGGAGTCACTTGCGGTCAGGAGGGTTCACTGCAAGGCAATCTGCACGATAGCTGGGGGTGGGCGGTTGTTGTTTGTGTCGTTGGTGAAAGTGCTACGAAAAGTCGTTCGGCCACACCCCCTAAGCCCTTTCACCAGTGACGTTGGCAGTAACCTCCCACCCCCTTCCTCCCACCAATCTTGCCTACTGGCACGCTGTCACCTACTGTGATGCATTATGTTTCCCTCACAAAGTTCGGATAGCCGCAGATTATATCACGCCGAGGTTAAACAAGAGCGAATATTCAGCTTCGGGTATCTTATTGTGCTATAGTTAGCTGAGAGGGAAAAACGCAGAATGCACAACCAGCCGCTACCGCGCAACGCTTGTATTCACCGACACATTCAAATACGCCTGAGATTCTTAAGAAAAATGGAACGCATGGCTTGTCACATAAGGTTCCGGTGGCGCCCAGCTGGTATTCAAACTATTATAAAGGCTCGCAAAGAGCAAAGGCGGTTACAGTTATGCGCAGCGCTTCTTCTTCGTCTTCTCCTCTTAGCTCGCAAGCACCGTCGCGGATCCGCCGTTCTTGTAAGATGTCGCCTTTCCTTTCTACTCAAAGCATCTTCTGCCGTGACCTTTACTACAGTAGGGTACTTTTTGATGTCGTCCTTCCTGTTCCTCTGGGGCTCTTCGTGATCACTCCCCATACTCCGAAGTCCAGTACCTTCTTTATTGCGCGGTCTCCCTCTGTAAAAATCCTCACTTCGATGCAATATGTAGAAAAGGTTTTGGAGTCGCGTTTCGCAACTACAGTGAAATTCCAGCTAGAAGAGACTATCTTCCGTACGGGATGTCTCTCAGATGTTCAATATACCTCAAACAAGTCTTGTGGAATCTCATCACTTCCACTGAAAGCTTTCAAGAAATTTCGGCATCTTCTAGAACGTGAGGGAGAGCAGCCCTAGCATATGTGCCACTTAGTGATATTAGCACGAACAGAATAAACGGATAAAAAGGATTGGGCTCCCGACGCTGAACTTTCTTCGGAGGCGCCACGCGTGTTCTGCTCCCATCATAATAGCTAATTGGCTATATGAGGATGTCGGTGCAAAGGCCCGATCATTCGACATCACAGATAGTGTAATGGGACTTGCACATAGACGATAAGGCGCTGTGTAAGTCGATAGTAAAGAAAAAAGCAGAAAATAACGCTAACCGCCCCAAATAGAATCCCATTTCGATCCCAGTTTGTACGTGCCGAATTGACTCCATTTTAACAACAGCTAATTCCCCGATAAGAACTCAATGGCCGTTCAAGTGATAAAGTTTCATGCGTATCCGTCCTGCAGCTTCGTTTATCACTGAAAAGCGGGCCTCGAGGCGGAGTCTGGAGGCGGAGTCACTGGAAAAAAGGAGGTCTTGAACCTATATTGCGCTATAGCGCCCCTCCCTTACAATTTTTTGCCGCGAAACCGGTACAAGTTGTTCATCGCGGACCACACTATCCCGACGCCATATTTTCAACTTCTATACCTGGTCGCGGGCCGCACCTTCAAGTGCGATATGACCCACACAGCGACTTGTTTGGTCTGCCGATGTACAAGTCAATTTTTAGCCTCCCAGACAAGTCGTTCACGTATCAACCAACCCTGGAAGGATGGAACGCTTGGGTGACACGCGTTTGTTCGAGATTTAACCGTGAGCGTCGTAAGCTTTCGGCCTCTTTGAGGAAATGACATGTATAGTCGAACTGCCCCACAGAAACCATCACGTGTAACATCCCCACTCCTAATGGACGGACATCATTGACCGAATATTTCATCAAAGGAACGAAATGGTCATAATACGTGCATCTTTCCTTCGCACAATAGAAATAACAGTCGTTCCGGCTGAAACTGATGGAGCAATTTGCGGAGGCAGCGTGAGGAAAAATGTATAGTCTTGTTCTCTAACTTGCTGAAGAGTGTCGGTTGGGTTTGGCGCGGCGCCAGCCCGTTTCCCAGCAACTTGTCACACGTGCGCTCTAAAAGTGATGGAGAATGAGCCTGCATCGCGCCAAACCGAGCCCCCTGACACGCCCCTATCCTACCCCACCACGTTC
>MU940493.1:0-15508 GCA_036418165.1 Cooperia oncophora
CCGCTGGGCTGTGGGACTGATAAGGGGCGATTTTTTATGGGGTCCTTGATGATTCTTTTTGCTTTTTTCTTCTGAGGTCACTTATCAGCTGTTGGTTCGTATGGTTAGCAACTATCCGTGATAATTAATGGCGGAAACTGTTTCTAAGGAACTGTCCCCGATGACCTAGAAAAATGTAGAGACCGTTACGGGAGAGTACCGTGGGCTGCAATGGACAACCCTTTGACCCCTTTTTGCGGCCACTCCGCCCCAAACGACGCCTTCAAAGCTCGCCTTCTAGCCGAAAGCGATACTACCGGGCAAGTAGCATGAAGTAGATACTACATTATCTACAAAAGGATCACAGGGTCCATTACAAGGAATCAGTCAACTGGTGTCGCCCCAAGACGCGCTAATATGGCATTTCACCAGTGCGATTGTTTGAGGCTAAAGGGTCATCTCAGAGGCGTCTCCCTTCCGGGATTTTTCCTCAAACACGAGTTGCTCAGCAAGTTCCTTTCCACTTTTTTTGCGCTGTGACAAGTGGCTCCACCCACTAATAGAAGTTCCTCTTGCATAGGGCCCGCCCACTCTTGAAAATAGTGTATATCGACGGGTAGAGTACATAGAATGGAAAAAAGAGAAACTTCGTCCGAGTGACCGGAGAGGCCGTGACCTGCCAGTACGTACTCTAGGCTGCCGATCTGCATCATTTTTCAGATGTGGGCGGGATTCATACAGAGTGGGCGGAGCTTATACTAGTGGGCGGGGCCACCCGCTACAGCCTTGAAAAGGGAAAAGTTGGAAGAGAAATCATTCCTTGAAAACACGAAAAGGGCGTGGTTAGCCACCAACAATGTCCCTTTCCTGTGCCCAGTATCACTTGTCAATTTGGACTCTGTGCGGCTGATTCAAAGCAAGTTCCGGATTTCCGGTCGTACTTGCGGGCAGTAGGATGGCCATCATTGGGATTGGCGGTTTTTTCCATCAGTGAGACCCCAGGTAGTTTTGTAGCCCGACGGACTTCGTCGGAAATTTTTTGGCCTCCCCTTGCGCGCCCTGGCTCGCAGAAAGGAGCTCTGCTCTTATCGTTGGAGCCAAGCCCATTCTCTCCCAAAAACGTAGTGCAATCGCTCCCAAAAACGTAGTGCAATCGGCGACAGAAAAAGGCGGAGCCTTTATGATGGCTGCGGTCACCCGTAGCAATTTAAATTGCAAAAATATTGAAAAGGTGCAAAACCTTGTGAAAAGGTGCAAAGGTGGGAGTATATAAGGGGCAGAGCTCAGTGTGTCACGGCATAAATTGGCTTGGCGCCACCGGACTATGGAGCCAACGGATTTTCACAAAAATCAGTGCAGACCTGCATAGGGGTTCCACACACCCTGATCACGAATATGGCATTCATTTTATCCCTGGGGCCTTTGGGCAAGGTTTGGGTCACACGCATTTTCATCGAAATCAATAAAAATCTATTTAATAGTGTTTCTTTAGTGCCATTCACGACTATCAGCTTTTTTTTTCGAACACATGCGGGCCAGTATTTAGCGCTCTGCTGAGGCTGAGCCTGATAGGAGTGATTCCCCTTATGTTAGGATCAGCGTTAGCTGAGCGCAGGTGATCGTAGTGTTCAGCGAATTTGGTGATTAGGGTGTCCTGGCTCAGGCGCCTGTGGCGTAGGTGCCAGACACCTTCAGGCCAAGCGGATGCGATATCGGTGGCTCAGAAATCCAACGTTTTAACATAATTGCTCTTTGGAGAAACGAGCCGGTTAAATCTCGGCCTATTTTCGGAAAATTGGACTAGTATTAGTTGAAGGACGCCAAAATTTGAGAACCTATTACTGTGCCGAAAAGTGAGCACGGCTCTCGAGGAGAGGGACTTGGTCTTGCTATCGTGTCTAGCGCGATTGGTTATTAAATATCTCGACTTCAAAAAGTGGGAAGAATCTCGATTTTGGAAGTGATAAAATTCCATGTGAAGAATAGTGTTATTATTCATGTCGCGGCGCTTCATATCGAGTGTACTTCATGCATGAAGCAGAGCACCGACATCTATGTGCTAAAGCCATCGGTGGAAGCTTGTCTTGCGACGGGCTCTGGGGCGGCATGTTGCACCGTACAAGGGGAAAAATGGTAGGTCGAAGCGGCCCTGTTGAGATGAGATGCACACCGACTGAAAGGTCGGGGATTACGAAACCGTCTATCATATCTGCTGCGGACCTTCCAGAAGAAAGTTACGGAACTTCTTCGGGAGGAGGGAAGCCGACTCACGTTCAATAGAATCAGCGGCGAAGTCGTAGCATCGTGTCCGAGTGGGTACGTTGTAGGTACCACTAATACATGATGGGGGGTTTGAATCCTTGATGCGTGTGGCCTTTTGCATTTTTATGACAGTGGTCCCTGTGCACGTGAAAACATCTTGCGCAACCATTCTGCTTAATAATGCCGTGAAGTAATTTTTCTGAAGGAATGGATTCATGGTGGACGATTCCACGCGAATATTTTTGGCTCTTGATTTCGTCTTTTAATTCGATGAGGTTATTTTCCACATTAAATTACACTGCTACGCATGAGTTTGTCCTGAAAAATGGCTCGATTCCCCAAACAACTCGACTAGACCCGGAACAGCACGAAGTTTGCGCGAAGAGAGGGCGTGTGCAAGAAGCTTTCCCATGACGCAGCTCCGTATTGGTGGTCTTGCAGGGAGTGATGATGAGAAAACACTCATTTATCACTCACATACATACTTCTGAAAGATGTTCTGCCTCAAAAAGGTAAAAGCACCTGATGTAAGTTCCGGTTCGTGTAACACAAAGCGAGCACTAACGATGAAGTAGTGGAGCTCCTTCAAGGACCACAGACGATACATTCTGCGTTACCATCTGGTAATCAGATTAAGGTCATGAAGATTCCGGTAGGCACGACATCCCAGATATAACCACTGAATGTTTATTCTTCTTGCCTTTCAAAGCGATGTATTAGTGATTCACATCTAATTCATCGTGATATGGACTTCCGTGCGCACCCCTGCGAACCCATCCTTCGGATCATCTTCTCGTTTATTCCCAATTTTGTGCTCCAAAATTTATGAATTTTCTATCTTGATCCGGGTACGCAGCAGGGTATCTCCAAGGGCATCCGGGTAAGTTTGTAACTCCGCTCCAATATGCATTTCCTCTGGATTGGTGGGTAACTGTGACGTTGCGAATTGTAACGATCTCTTTTTCATCCATTGCTCTCACTGCGAGAAACTTTTTTGTTTCCATCATTTTGTACTTGACTAACATTTTTGTTCGCAGATTACAACTATATAGAAGAAGCATGAAAAGATGAAATCAACAGCCAACAATGTTTGCGTGGAATCGCCCACTATGACTTCATTCCTTAAGAAACATTACGTCACGGCATGGTAAAGCAGAATAATTATGCAGTAATGTTTTCAGGTGAACGGAGACCACTGTCATAAAAATGCAAAAGAGCATACGCCCCAAGGATTCAAATCTCGACCAGCTAGTCGTGGGACCCACAACGTACCCACTTGGCCACGCCACTAGGACGGGGAAAGCCCTACGCCGCTAATTCGCATCAAGTGTGAGTGTGCTACCCGTGCAAAAGCTCAGTAATTCCCTTCGGGAGGGCCGCAGCAGATATGGCGGACGGTTTCGTAATCCTCGTCCGAAGACCTTTCAGTCAGCATACAACTCATCTCAAGTGGCCACTTTGACCTACCATCCTTCCCTTGTTAGTAAATTTGCCGCGCAGCGTCCTTGTTAGTAAAATTGCCGCGCAGCGTGTGCTAGGGGGGTACGATATTCTTTTGTGCTAGGCGTATCGACCCGTAAGCGTATTGTCGTGGCATGTACCTTCAATACACTATCGTTGTACTGATGCGGTTGGAGCTTTCTCCCTACGCATCATAGCGGCAGTGGTTGCTTGCTTGTATCTGAGCATTTGCCACAGCAACATGCCTTAGCTGCGAGAACTTCGAGGCCTCATCATCCTGCTATGGAACCTGCGCTTTTGTTGTTTCGCGTTGGTTACCATTTGTAAGTCCTGGTCGCGAAATATTGTGTAGTATTTCAGCACAACATTTCCATAGTGGCTGACATCTTAAACTTTTGTGGATGGTCCTGTTGCGAAACCAAGAATAGCAGACAGATAGAGGACAGCGCCTACCAAAGCATTGCAACGTTCAAGAAACTATGGCGTACCAGTAAACGAACTTTTTCAGGGGGAGGGAACTCTGGGGTGGGTGTATGTGAAAAGCTGGAATGTGCAAAGTCACAATGACCATAGAGTTCCACTCGGGCGAGAAAGAGAGAGAGAGAGAGCGAGAGAGCTGAGAGAAACAGAAATCCGACGTCCACTGGAATTAACTTCAGGCTGCCCGTAGACCCCCAATATTGGCCATCACTGACGATCGGTTGAGATCGATGGTCGTTATTCTTGCCTTCTTCCTCGATGGAGATTGATGAAAAAGTGCTCTCCTTAGACATACAGTACCTCCTTTAATGGGAAACTTGATGGACGATGTCGCAGTTAATCAGAAAACATGGTTAAAAATCTTTCAAGAACATCACAACCTCGAAAACATGAATCTCAGTACAGTATAACCGGCAGTGTAACGTAACCAGTAGTGCTGTAAAAAAAATTGTATCACGGGCGCATGTATAAAACCGAAGTGGTTGCCTAGAACTTCAGTCGTCTTCCTTTACTGTACTAGTGAGTGTTTCTCATATGTGGCTAATACGGTATCTCTGAAATGCTTGACTTCTTTTCTCTCTTCTTTTCTCTTCCTCGAAGGCATATGGCACGATGGGCGCTGTTTAGCGACGGGGGGCATTTTGTACACTCATTGCGTTCTCAGTTCCGAAGAATCCGTTACAAGTGTGGCTCTGGCTAAACTTGTGAACTCTTGTGAAGCTGGAGCAAGGTCGTGAAGCCATCATGTTAGAGCACGATAAATAAAGGGAGATGTCGAAAGGTTGACACCCGAGTGTCATCTCCCGTCTCCGTCGGCGTTATCGCCAAGCCAGCCACACGCCTAACCATGCTTGAACGCGCTATTCGTCTGTGCTCTCTTATTTCTGGTGGCTCTCTACGGCGGAGTAGTGTTAGGTTGTGGAATCTTGGTATTGACGCAATTGCTGCATACTCAGGATAACGCGTGTGGAGTCGGTGTTCCGGTATTACAGTCGCCAAGGCCGGTTCCTCCACACTTCCGACTGGAGGAAGTGAGACCCTACTGAAGCTGCAGACCCTTTCAGCTTGCCCATGACAAGGACCGCTCGGAGGTGGGTGTACAGCTCGCGATGTAGAGGATGAACTCCTCCGTGGTTTTGAGACATGCGATATGATGTGGTTCTTCATGACAACTAGCAATGACCGGCAGATTGGTTGAAGCACGGAAATCCTTGAACCATGTTTCCGAGCTAAAAATGCAACCGAGAGAGCTGGTGTTCACTTCAGACGTACTGCAGTTTTTTTAGTCTGCTTCTTCACCATCGCTCAATGATCAAGGCACTTACGGCTGTGAATTACAGTCACGGGGTAGGCAAATGCGCCAAAACCACCACGGCTTTCTCGGCATTGTATCAACTATAGGCACCTCCGCATAAGCTCCCTCAAGGGTATGTAAAGGCTCTATTGACCTACATTTCGGCACCAGCAGAGCCTTGAAGGAGCGATGCAGCCCATGGCTACATACCCGACCAAATTCTCCACTTCCATACAGAATTTAGAGGTCATTACGAGTCATCAGGTGATTGTAAGAAGCCAAAATTACGCAGCACTGTGCAAGCTTGACCACCACTAATCCAGTGGTATTAGGCCATCCCATTCAAAAGTGCCGTCTGTTTTTTGGAATAAAACAAAGACGAGAATAGATAAAAAGGTGATAATTTGACTTCAAGTTAAGTAAGTACCTCTTACACCAATGATCCGCTCTCAGTGCCCCAAAAGCCTTTGAACAGTCTGGTACTTCGATTTTTCAACAAGTGCTGTTGATTCCAATTTCGGCGAATGACAAAACATTGTAGCGTTTGCCGTCGGAGAGTACTCTCGACTGACGAGAACAATTGGAATCGCTCGGCTTTATGTGGGGCGAATGGGGCGATTGAACCCAGGTCTCAGTATTGCTTGTGTCCCAGCACTGCCCTATCAGTAATATTTTTACTCGGGTCTGGCACTATGACGAGCAACGGTGGCCTTCTTGTAGTTGTGTTATCATCCATTTGTCGATCTGATTGTCGAGGATCAGGCAATATACACCGACAGCTACAATTTTATTCTCCCTATGGAGCCGCCTGAAAGCCACTGTGAAGGAATCTTTTGCTGGGATGATGATCCACTTGCGCTCACGTAACCCCTCATCGTAGAACTCGGGCGGCTTCTCATCTGCATTCATCCAAAATTATCAGAAGCGATTGGTGACTTTGGCTTGATCCAAGACCACGCCATAACTTTAATCCAGGGCTGAGTTCCTTTTTCCAGAAGTCTGAGTGACATCTCAGCTGAAAGAAACGTCACTGGGCTAGAGGGACGTGAATAGGTACTGCGTTTGTGGCTTCTACAAGAAAATTAGGTACCCATGCGCCACCCTCTTGACCATCCTCAGTTTATCGGACATAACTCGGGCAGCAGTTGCAGCTGGGATGTCAGACTCGCGGGGAAGCTCGACAAAGGTCCAGGCTCTGGGATCAGAAAGTCAGTGCTTAACACATTCATCCACTACTTTTTCTTGTGCAGGATGAACATTGTGGGACCATCCACGACAACGAATTTTTTCCTTTCTCCCTTCTTTGGGCTCCTGAACCAAACCTTCCACCTGGTATTTCGAGAAGCTCATTAACACACAAACTAATGGCCGAAGCCCGGTCGAATTGAGGATAGTTCGCCAATTTCACAGACACGGAACAGGCGCTAAAAGTACTAGCCTCCAAATGGTATAGTAGCCCGCTTCCCTATCCCCTCTGCTTTTCTGCCATTCCTCTATGTGTGCTCGGACTTTGCCTCTAAGCCAAGACAGACAGGGAGTTTGGTATTCCACACTCCCTCAAAGATCGAGGATCAGGTCAGTCAGGTACGTCGTGTACGACCTGTACCACTGGATCAAAGCGATCACCAACTGGGCTTCACGGGATGTCAAACGAATACCCTGGCGCGAACTAGCGTCTAGCACGTCGGTACGCGTAGACTTCTTCGTGGAAGCTCCAAACCGATTGCCCCTCGAGCATAGAAAGCACGCTGGGCAACTGTTTCACATTGCAGGGACGAAAGGAGGAGCCACTGGCTCCCGCTCAAGCAACTCGATGTTCAAGCGGGGCACGGATGATGCAGTTGATGCAGGTGATAAAACCATGCTCTGAAAGGAGGCGCTTCCTTGTAATGAAACTCTTTTTCGAAACGGTTTGTACCGGATTCATGGGAGGACCACAGAAGAGCAGTACATTTTCGCTGCGCGCTTTTGGTGAGACTAAGCTGATGCTTGGACTCGAGGAGGTGAAAAAATTTAGCAATTCTCCAATTTCAGGTGTTCGTAAAAGCCGAATTATTCCATTAGAACAAAAGCGTGCCCACTCGAGTCACTAGTCTGAACTTCAAGATAACTTCTCGTGGCTGAATAGGTACTAAATCCATTGGATGTTTTTTCGCCCTTCTGGCATTCCCACAAAGAAGCAACGAAATTGAAGTACTTCTTTGTGGTCCTTTCGCGGTATGAACCTTACAAAATGCTGAAAAGCGTTTCAAAAATGGGCTCCATGGCGTGGATAACATCCCTTGTGAGATTCCTACACGAGCGCTTAACTATCGCGATTCATTCAGGAAAGCTTATCCGGCACTGGAATCCTAAAATATCCTTTTACTTCTTATTGCTTATTGGTACCCAAACAAGTTCTGTTTTTTTCCTCATGTCATTGCCTAACTGACGACTGGTCGGACGCGCTTCTGGAATACTGTATTCTTGTTGTAATACTGTTGCTAGATTCTCGTGACCAGTTGTGATGCCCCAGCCCAAACGCAGCGGTATCATTTTCGATCACTCCTCTGACAAAAGTCTGCGAAATGTATTCGCACGATTTGGGATATGCTTTCTTGAGGATTTTCCGCCCTATAAGATTATATGCTCTGTCTTTTTAAGGTTCTAATCGCACCATTCTTTAAGAGCCCGAAGAGGTGCCTTCGCAAATTTTGAGACCTGTCCTTTTTGCATTTAATAGGGAACTGAAACCGCAGAGGCCTATTTTCTGAGAATGAAATCAAAAAGCATGTTTCTTCGAAGAGCATAGAACGATTTTCTTTGTCTTCTTCTCCCTAGCGCTAATACCCCGCACCCGCGCAATCCGCTGTTCTCGCTGTCGCCTTTTGTTCCGATCAACTGCGTCTTTTGCCGTGGCATTTACTTCAACAAGATCCTCCCCGATGACATCTCCTCATCTTTTCTCTGAGGCTCTTTACGGTCGCTTTCTTCAGACTCTGAATCCCAACGCCTTCCTTCATTCATGGCTCCTCAGCACGTGCCCATACCATCGCAATTGTGCCTCTCGTGCCTTCAGTTGGATCAGAGCTATTTGTGCGACTATCCGGACGTTTTCATTTCTGGTCGTGTCCTGCCGCAGGAGCAACTCAGCATTCTCATCTTAGCTTAGTGAAGGTACTTTTCTGGATTTATGGACCAGCGCTCGCTGCCGTAGTCATCGCTACTGCACAGAAGGTCTTGCCTTTGAGCGATCTCGAGCACGCCGGCCGCAGAGAGTGCTTGTTGACCCCATCCACTTCATGCAGGCTGCACTAATTCGAGCTCTCATCTCCTGGTTCACGCTGCCATCAGCTGCCAGGTAATGAAAGTCTCCGACCCGTTTCATACTTCCACTAGGACGGGTTTGGTGCACTCTTCGGGAGTCGAGTACTGATCTTCTTTACGTTCAGTAGCTGTCCGTTTTCAGCGAGTACATCTTGCTCTTGCACGTTGCCCTGGAAATTCTTCCTCACTATCCGCTATGAGGGCAATGCTTGTCATCGTGAAGCATGGTTTTCGTCAGACTCAAGATATCAAAGAAAATTAAGCACAAGCTTCAACAGATTAGAATTTCGGCAAGTTCACACAAAATTCCTAGCAAAAAATGCCATCACTTATGGACCAATCCAATATTATACACTGTCTGGCGCAGTTCGGCCTGATGGGCATGTTGATGGTTCTCATCAATCGCTGCCGACCCCCCCCCCTGTGGAAAATTGTAAGCTTACGAAGCTATGTAAAAATATAAATTTCGTTCACACTTGACAAGGGTCTCACCAAGACGTGATTTATCAAGATCTAGCATACAATTCAGAATTGGGTGATGGTGCGGAATGCCCGGTTTCCTTCCCACCCGCGAGCGATTTTGTCCTCTTGCCAACCTCTGCCCTGCAATGCGCGCACCCTCTTAGGCCGTTGAACAAAACAGTATTCTAGTCCTCAGAGGAAAACTCGCGTCTGCACACCATCAGGGGAAGCTTCCTGACCTGGACAGATGCTAATGCGAAACTTGGCCCCGAGACCTACCGCGTGGGTGTGCCACTTTATCGTTTCTAACATAGCTCTTACAAGGCGCACTTTGTCCTGCTTCGAAAACTGATTCATTTTGCTCCACAGCACTCATAGCCAGGTGGTGTGCTTTTCGTGGTGACGATCTAATCTGTTAGTTCCCGTCACTTCATTTTCACTTCGCTTTTTCATCAACAGTATGCCACGCGCTTAGAGAATTTTCGCCACAGTAATTTCTGCTCAACTTACACAAAACCCCATTGTCTACGACCGTAATTCGAGCAAGATTAATTGACGAAGTTTCCCCATTGGTTTTGTTGTTTTCAGTGCCTCCTATCACATGATTAGACATCTTGCTTGCACGACTAGGCGAAAAGGGACGACAGAGTGTTCTTCAAACGAAACTGCCCTTATTGGCCACGTAGTCATGAGATGAACCAGTACGGTAAGGTACCTTACGCGAGCACGTTGGCGAGCACTCTGGAGAAGGATCGTTTGTTGGGTATGCGATAGCGGCAACGGCAACGTTTGTAGTGGGTGTTCTTTCACACGCACTTACCCACTAAACCTGGATATGTAAAATCTAAGGCTACAACCCATGAAATGTTCCAGATGATTCTGTAGGTGATTGTAGAGGCTGCACGATATTCAAGAAACCTGTAGGCATTAAGGTGCCAGCTGAACAGTTAGACCTATGCCAATCACCAGTGATAGTAGCAGCAGTAGCTACCAACTATTAGGTTGGCAAGAAAGTCCTACGACACTTCGTCTAGAATTTCGTACCAAATTTCCTTTACTAGGCGACACCTCCAGGCTACGAGGTAATCACCACTAAAGACCAGGACATACATATGCCCACCTTTAGCACAGCTCCTCGAATCCACTCTTGTACAACTACGGCGGCTACTAGGAGAAGAGGTAGACCTCTTTTTCAATGACGTTGATTTCCAAAATTTTCACTCTTCAGAGGATGCAGTGGTTATGGAACAGGGTGATAGCTAGAAGCCATCAATTCGATGAGTAAACTGGGTAAGGTCGCATTCTCTGATCGAAATCGAGTGGTTTTTGGCAAAGCCTCTTTCGCCAACTGCGGTCTTCGAGAAGTAAAAAGGGTTGGGGGTTTCTGAACGAAATAATGTGTGGCGCCATCCACGTTTTGAGGTTGGGGTCAGGATAGACTGGGGGCTGTCACACTAGTGCCAGTATCCGGCGACATCGCTTCGAAGTCTCACCAGTAACGCAGTGAAATCTCTTCCATGCACATCTGCGTTTAGCTCATCGGGCGACTTTTCCCCTTAAGAGATCCAGGGTTATGTGAATAAATAACGCAAGGAGCTCAGCTCTTTTTACCAACTACAACGTCTCACGGAAAGTCTCTCCAGTGTGTTCAAAGAAGAGAAAATTCAGCCTAGACCACTCGGCCAACTTTGCTGGGAGACGGGCAAGAGTATCGTTATCTGCCACTAACCTCCGCCGCGCGCGGCGATGGTGCTTCTTTTTCTCAACTCGTGTCTACCTGTCGATTGGAATACCGAACTTCATGTAGACTCCGTCATCGAAGATATTCATGCTATTTTCGTTTGTGAATTCATATTGTCGCCATTACTACCTGGACCATCGTCAGTTGCGGCGCGACGATTTTCCCGAAGACCGGGATTGCAGACAGAAAGCTGTCTCGCGGCCTAAAGATATTGCCAACATGCTGGTGGTTACTTTCGGCAACACAGCTTCATAAAATAGGATGGGTCGAAAAGTACCTTGAGCTTTGGGGAAATTTAGGCTTTGGAACCTTCCTTGAAGCTAAATATGGTTGTCTGAAAAAACCTTAGCTCTCCACCAAGCGGGGGTGAAAAATTAATAGTGTTTCCTGTTTTTCTCTCAGATCCGTTGATCAGAGCGTCGTGGAACCTTCTTTCCAGACTAAAAGTAGCCTTTCAACGAATCCTCTCCATTCCGAATGGTGAGAGGTGATAGGAGGAAAAGCTGATATCTGTTGTATCTGTTGATAAATACAAGTGAGAATTCGGACAAACACGCTTTTTATTCACTGTGTGCGTGTACAAGTAGGAATCGTCAGGAGTGTCACATATGGAATTCCAGGGAGATTACTACTTCCCCCCACTATTTCGCTCCTGCGAGCCTTGCCTTCAGCATTTGAAGTCAATTACCCACCAGTCGTTATCACGGGCTTTCCCTTCGCGATACGGTAGCGAAAGTGGGAGGCTTCGCGACTACCCAGTATTTAAATATTTATAATTAGGCAAAGGAGCGATCCTGCGAGTCGGTTGGGTCAGTCTTCTGGAGAAGTGTGAGCGATACAATCAATATTTTTTTATTACCATCCAACAAGATTCAAGTCACCACTGCAGTGTTTCTCTTCGGCAGTACTTCGAGAGCATTATACGTGAGCATTATACCATTGCTTTGACTTTGCAGTCCTTTCTAATTCCATTTCATAGAGGCTGAGCTCGGCTAAGATTAACGCTCCACATCTCTACTCAAGGCTCTTTTGAAGTAGATTCTCCACATGTAGAGCATTTAAAATGCGATCCGACGCTTATGTTTGTTCACAAACTATCTGCAAGATAGAATGAGTCGTTCTGTGAGATCTCACATGGGCGCACGTCCAAAAATAGGAGCGACCAAGGCCGTCGTTGACACCTCTACGATTTCGTTGATTGGCGAGGCAGCGATAGAGATACGGTGATCAGTGTTCACATGGATACGGTAGTCAAAAACTCTTAAAAGGCATGAGCTGCACTTCGAATGTTACACCCTTTGTTCCTGCTGATGAATCTCATAGCGTGAGTTGGTATGCATTGTCATGGATGATACTCACTCCTTTCAGATGATCGACCTTTTTTACAAAATTTTGTCAGACTTGCATCCGTACAATGTGCGCTATCTATTTTATATGGTAACACCGAACGAGACAATCTATACACGTGCAGAAGATGTCCCTAACTTTTACCTTGATCCGGTAAGCAAAAATAAGGCGAAATTTCCAATGTAAGATGTATGGTTGACATCGGCGCAATCAGCCGCGTTGGTTTCTAGGAATATGGAATGAGCCCAGGCGCAGTGTTAACTGTACGGCTGTATTCTTCCTGAATCGATCACTTGCCGATAACACTGGTGAAGGAAGGTAGCCGGAGGCGAGCTCACTGCGCCCCTCTTGACACAACTTCGACTGATTGCGTCGTTATCAACTGAAATAAAGGGCCTAAACCTAGTGCCGCTATAGGGCACCCCTTGGTGCGCAATGCAGCATCAGTGTGAGAATGCTCGCTTTGCGAACGAAATAGTCTTTCATCATGATATATGAAATCTAGGGGACGACGTGGACGTTCACATTGATTCTGTTGGAGCTTTTGATATTGGACAAGAGCAAGTACGCATTCAACGATACCGTCACCTCTGTAAATGCCGGAATCTTATATCTGCTTTTGAAGTGAGCATTTAGTTTTTTTTCCTAGCCTTCTTTTTTTCTGCTCGGAACCCCATCTGTTGTGCATGTTTTTAATCTGTTACGGGGACCATTCGTCAATGGTGAGCCCGCTCCATTTGCTAGAAATCCCAATCGCAGCCTCCAGCCACCTGTAAATGGCTCGTGGTCTTTAATTGCAAATTACTCCATCCACGTGCCATCGTACACATCCCAAGAGCTCCAAAAAGGATCTTTCCGGTAAAGGAAAGAAAAACTGATTGTGAATCCCCTCAGCCGATGAAAACGAACTCACCAAACGCGTACGTTCCGACAGCTCTCGAAAAGGCTGAGTCTTTAGCCGTCAGAACCGATTCCCTCTGCTGCTGAAAGCGTGCAAGACTTCTATAGATGTTTGTTACCATTTCTTGTAGTATAACAACATCAGAATCATGAAGTCCCATTCACGCAAGCTATGTGCTTTTGTCAGAATCTGCTTTCTCTCTATTTCTGTGACCTTTTCCTTTTCAGCCTTTGTGCATCGTCTCTCATCAGTTCTTTTTCTTCTCCATTTCTCGATCATGTACAGTCCTCATCATTGCGGACCGGTGGGGCGTGTCAGTGCGGCTGCGTTTGGCGCGGTGCCAAAGTCGTTCTGCACCAGTTGTTGAAGCGGGCAAGTGACATTACTGTATTATATCCTTCGTATTACTCGTTTTCTACCACTTTTTGTCGCATACGCGTTTCAACAAAAAGGCTGAGAACGGCTTCAACAGTGTGCACACTCATACTGGCTGACACGCCCCACCGGTCCGCAATGATGAGGACTGTATTTGCATTTCTTCTGATACCTTCTTGCTCGTGTTGGCATTCAGCTTTTCCTGTTCATCATTCTTCACTTTTTGCCAGTCGCTAAGCATTGCACGCAGCCTTCTTGTGCGTCTCTGCTTCCCAGTCCCAATCACTACATCTTTCCCTGCCGATATTCCCATGATAGGTCAGTTCCACCTGGTGGAACCCCCTGTTCTCTTGACCTAGCAAGCAGCGACTTCTTCCTCGTTGTACAGAAACGGCTGACCACTATTAGGAATTTGTAACAAAGTCAGGCCTTCTACATATATTACCCGTTTTATCAAACATGTGATCCCTTACAATTTCGAATTTAGAATTGGCGGTCGCGATGTATCGGCATTATTTTATCAGAAGGTGTACGACATGTTGCACATTGTAGATCTGCCGGATTCATCTTTCACATGGATACTTTGCTTATTCACTCAGGATTTGATATTCTATTTGTGTCATCGCGCTATACATGGTAAGTGTACAGTTTGAAAGAGAATAGTGGCGCATCTGCCTTGAGGACGGACAGAATTGATTATAATTCGATGAAAAACGTTCATAGTGGAGCGATTGAGTTTGTGTCCTTAATTTGTTCGATACTGGGTGGGTATTGTTGGCAAGGTGCATAGTCTGAATGCTGAGTGATTGAAATTACAGTCTCGTATGCACATGCTGGAGCGTGTCAGAGGGGCCAAGTTTGTCCACGGCGCTAGCACGCTTTCCACCTAATATTGTTGCTTATCCTTCTTAAGGCTGAGCCCGCATTCAAATTCGATGAGTTATGCGGTTCAAATACTTATAACAAGGTAGCAAGTAACCCATTAGTGAAGAAAAATCAGAAAGAAATCATACGAAAGGCTCTATATAGAACTCCTTGCTTAACTGAGGTTTTACGTGCTTGAGTCGTAAAGAAGGTGCGGTCGCACGAGTTCTCAATCGTATATCAGCAGTTTTCCCTTACCACCCCGCTCTCAGCAAATGACGTGGGGAGAAGCAGCAGTGAAACAACCGCACCGTCAGATAACCATTAGGAATGAATGGAGGGCGGTGCCAATGATTGTAGGCTGGGCCAATCAGAAGAACGACTGTATGGTGGGCTTGCTCATTCGTTTTTGCGCCGCAAAAGTGGTGTAGTTGTCGCCTTTGCTGACCTAACTACCTGCTCTGCGAAGGAGAGTGAAATCTCAAAACTGGCAACGCGGACGCTGCCTTTAAGAAATAGAGAAGAACGGCTAACACCGCTACAAACTCATCCCTTCCCCTACTCCTGATCTCCGCAACGTCCGCAGTGAAAAGGTATGCAGAAATGGCCAGCAATTTTCCCAACTGAAAAAAAATCCATTGACTCAGCTTCAGGTCACAACCGCATCTCTTCGTTTTATCAAAAGATGTTAACATACTGCTTTTCATAAGCAGTTCGCAACATTTTTCGGATGAATCAATCCAGGGTTTATGTGTCGACAGCGGCAGGCTGTGAGATGGTTTTCTTTATTGACTTTTCCCCAATCCCAATCTTCCCCCCTTCACGCCTGCTACATACATTCCTCCCCATAGTTGGCGCCGTTGCGAAGCTGTATTATTATTGTTTACAACAGCTTAAATAAATTATTTGATGACGACCTCCCTCCAACCCATCCTGCAGTTTTGCTTGAAGCACAGGAAAAATTTCTTTGAAAAATTGGGTGGATTGGAAGGAGGTGAGAGGGATGGTGGGTAGGGCAGAGAAGGGCTCGTATCAT
>MU940499.1:0-38316 GCA_036418165.1 Cooperia oncophora
AAGTCCCGTTATTGTGACTGAAATATAGTGCTTGTGATAGCTGCTCGTCAGTCATACCTTCTGAGGCCTTGGCGGAGTACTCAGCTGTTGAAAACGCGACCGTGAAGAGGTTACCTTAACCTTGTACACGTGTAGAACAATGAAAATGTGTAGAGGAGTGAAGAACATATTAACAAAAAGTGTCATCCCACCTCCTCAGTCTGCATCCTTTTCTCTGGACTAGCTCTTTCGCACAAATACAGTGCCCGCGCTAGAGTTGGGGTAACCTTCCTGCTGGCACCTTCTAACAATGACAGCTAAGCCGACATCGTCGTTGTGCGAGTCCCATCACGGGGTACTTAGGTGTTGATTTCAGTGTGAAATCCGATTTTGGTGTGGGATCCGATTGCTAATTTTCCAGTTTCACGCCGCTGCATGCTTTCCCTAACGTCATGTTGGTTGAGAACAGCCACATATTTCTGATGTGTTCGGAGACATATTCCCTTCTCCACACGACGACAAACTTTTGGGAGAATTCAGCAAGGTTAAGGGCAGGGGACCCTTCTTTTGAATGATTGTATTGACACCTCGATTTCACTCACCCGGACATGTGCAATTTATATCATAGAAGTGGGGTAGGCGTGGCTGCGCACTTCATCTGGAAGTGAGCGATTGGGACAACTATAACCATGTGCTCATCCAGCACAAGACAAAGGGACTTTTTTTCAAATAGAAAATCCAACGAAAAACGCTCTCAGTGTATGTACAAACGAGATGAGCAGCCACGCCTACACCATCTGCGGGATATGCACTGTGACCCGAGGCGGCATTTCTGAGATTACTACTGGACAGTGAAACTTCAAAGCTTGAGCACGCCACGCTTCTGTACCCCCCAGCTTGCGGTTCAGATAGACCGCACTCGACTACAGTACTCAGGTACAGTCCACAAACTGGCCCACCCTTTTCCTTATCAGAGTTTAGGAAAGTATTCAGAACGCAAACATTTCTCACGTGACCCAGCGAACTTTAAACTTCATCTGTGCATGGCGTCACCCTATGGACAGCGCACTAGAGACCAGCTCTAGATATAGTAGAACTATCTCGCGAATAAAAAGATGAGCGGTCAAGCATTCTATATTGACAGAGTACTGCATGAAGTGCGGCATGCACTTCACTCCCATTCGGGTTTGTAGTGGAGTTCTGAAGCTTACAGCCTTGGCTTTAACTGTACTTGCGAGGGACCAACTAAAGTTCTAGTCAACTTTTTTTCATCGCTCCTGTCGTAACTGGTTCCAGTTTACCGGCCTTGAATGGAAGGCTAGGCAGGTCCAGTGAGAATCCGATTTCGCGTTATCACCTCCCCCCCCCCTTTTTCTCTGGGAGCCCCTCGCGTTTTGAGGAGCATCACTTGTCACCACTACAAGAACTGTTCATTGATAATGTAACATCTTCAATGTAGAGGACTATTCAATTTGCTGTTGCTAAGCCTTATCGCGTCCCGTCTTCTTTTCACTGTCTATCCCTCTATTACAGTCTTGTTCGTTACGGGCGCTGAGGCGTGCCAAAAGGCTGAGTTTGGCGCGGCGCCAGCCCGCTTTCCACCAGTTGTTGTCCCTTACGTCCCTTACCCGCTTCAACAACTGGTGGACAGCAGGCTGGCGTCGCGAAAACCCAGCTTCCCTAAAACGCCCCAGCGCCCGCAGAGAACAAAACTACATTTTTTGTTTGTATGTTTATTTTGCTTGTCTTTTTTTGATGCACCTGCGTTTTCGTCTTTTTTTCTACATTTCTTCTTTGATTTTGCCTTCCTTTGTGCAATAGTAGGGGCGACTACGAATGCAATCAATATTCTATTGCATAAATACAAAAACCGCGGTGGAAACTCTGGCTTTTTTCAGGAAAAAAAACTCGGAAAATTATCAACTAGATTCGATGATTTGTGGATCACAATATGGCCGGTTTACCATCAAATCGTACACTGCCAGCTCGGAAAATCATGGGGATTTGGGCATGCCAACACTCGCTCCCCCCTCCCTTCGACCGCGTCATCAAAAATGAGGATCTCGGCAGGCTCCCTTGCCTCCGGCGGCTAAAGAGGTATCTTCTGAAGCACGCCGACGAAAGGGAAAAAACTTAACAGGTTCAAGAAGCGAGCGAAGTAAGTACGACGTTCCACTCATTTCCTAGTGACGAGTGTCAAAAGGCCGCTCCCACAATAGGACTCAGTAATGCCGGTAACATCAATCGTGATAACTCCCTAGTAATGCGTTTATCTATCGCGTGACCCTTTGCTATGAGCGATTGTATGGGAGCTTTTTTCCATGGAATATTTGGAAGGTTACGACAGCAATAAAATCAATCAACTGAATCATTTTGGCTGTCTAGGGGGTGTCCATAGTCCAGAAAAGACCAGTTGTGTTTTGTGTCCTTTTCGTTGACCTTCAAACGCACTCATGACCATCGTTAAGCGGTTTATGAGCGCTTAACTCCGCACCAAAGCATTGACAAAGCCAACTGGGCCCTGTGCAACCTCATGATTTTGCTATTTTTTTTCTGCAAAATTCTTTGCGTGCTAGTTGTTTTGTGCCTTCCGAGATTCGCACATCTACTCAATCGTTTCGCGATCTGTTAGAGATGTGGTGTGTTCTTTACTTCTCACTCCCGTCACCTGCGCCCCTACAGGATATTTCCGAGCTGATTGGCTGGACTAATGCAGCAAAAAGAGAGCTAGTCAGTTCGAGACCCGCAGACGCAGAGGGAGATGAGAGAGCCGACGCGTCGCAGCACTGTCACGTTGAGTGGATTGGGTCCTGATGCGGGATGCTGAACGCCTATTTTGCCGGCGACAAGAAAGTAAAGCTCCACACCCATCCGTTCAAGCACTGCTTTCAGGCACTGACAGTCTCGATATTCGAGTGTCGAGTGCAACAGAGTGTCAGCTCACAGACATGATCCGCGATTATCCGATGGGTAAAAACCCTTCCTATCTTTGTACAAGCATTGCGGTACCCAATCCCAGAGACTGTCCCACACTTCCGTCCCTCGACAGTGGTATATGGACACGCCGGTACGCTCGTCATTAAAAGCAAAAAGTTACATAAGCTTCAGAAAATGCCTCACCCATATGGGAACGAGTTCGCTGGGACCCCCACCTGTAGACAGTGGCCTTGTCGATGTCTTTTGGACCGATTTTTGTTAGTTTTACCTTTGCTTTACAGGCTGAACACATCGTGGAGAATGTGGCGAAATTGCTTTGCCAAACCTCTCCCCCCCCCAGCTTTCTTTTATATTACGGCCATCTTCACAACATTTTATTTTTCAGCTGATCAAATATTCAAAAATGAAATGAAATCCAAAAAAATGAAATTCTGCAACAGTGGAAAGGTGGAGAAATCAGTAATCGAGAAGATTTGGTCGAAAAATCTGATCGACAAATTGAAGCCATACTCGTAAGTATTGCTGTGCCTCTCGAGGTTTTTAGGTGGAATCTTTATTGAACGGCCTAACGTTTCCACGGGGTCGTCTTCTTCAGAGGCCAGAATTTTTTTTTAGGAAAGATTTCTTACTGACTACTATATGTGCATGGCGGGGATTTGGCGGTGGAGTTTCTGGCCTTCAAAGAATACAACCCTGTTGAAACGTTAGGCGTTGTATAAAGATTCCACCTGAAAAGCTCGAGAGGCACAGCATGATTACCGACTTGAACAACGAGCAAGAAAGAAGCTGGAGAATGAAGCCGTATTCTTTCTGAAGGAGAAATACGACTCCCAACAGCCCAAATACGACCCTCCCTCTTCTGAATCTCATGGAACTGGGGTGTTCCTGCTTCTATCCTCTTCTTTCTATTATGTGTTCATTGTCTATGGCCTATCGTCAGTGTATGGCTTCTTTCTTTCCTCAAAGCCCAACACTGACGAGAGGCGAGCCTGAGCCCTTTTTTCAGGGTACAATCGGAGGTGTTTGATCCAGCCTTTCCTTGATCAATATGTGAATTAGCCCCAGAGCCGAATTCATTTGGGATCCAAAGCCCACAGACTCTGATCGTCGAATGTGCCTTTAATGCTGACGGAAAAAAAGATAAGCAGCTTGGCATTAATCACACGCCCACAACCACACTGGAGCGTTGAAGGGCTGTAAATCGAAAAGCCCACGATTGAAAAAACAGTCTTGCTTCAATGGCTCTCATGACAATTAACCCAACTACTTACTATTTATTCCTATCAAGTGATTGGTTCATGGAGGAATGAGCGTCGCTGTTATTCACATTCCGACTCGACTGAACAAATTAATGACGTCAAGAAATGTAATAATTATTTTGAAAAATAATTCATTGTTGTGAGAGTTATCCATGGTTCAATCTCGACAGTGGCTTTGAACACCTCTATCACCTGCCGTCTCATCGGTTATCGAATTCCTCGTGGAGAAGACTGACCATCGGCCGAGCAGTCGTCATGGAGTTAGCTTAGGAGCTGGAAGCTTAGCAATTAGGAAGATCTACTCGCCTGCTCCTGTTCCGATTCCTGCTGTTCCTGCTTTGGACCGCAGTAACTTCATATTTAATAGGTAATATCGACTGCTATGAGCTCGCTGAACCTTTTCTGGGCCCTAAAATTGTGAAGAATGGGCTCGACGGTCCAAAGTGACATTCCAGGCGTCATAAATTGAAGTAAAATGTAGCTCTGCATGATGTGGTTGGTCGTTCTGTGCCTTTACAAAGTACCCTGCCGTAAACCAAATTTATGTGCTCTGCAATGTCAGCATCATTCATATAGAATTCCTCTGAGATCAATTCTTATCGTCCTGTCTTTTCTGCTTGCATTTCCCTTCGATCGTTTTTGCTTTAAGCCCATATTTTGCTGAGTGAGTATACTTCATCGCTTTAGTGGTATTTCTGTCCCGGTCCAGGTGAACCACACGTTACTCTCAGAACTCAATTGCCTTGCATCTTAGGGACAGCTTTCTGGCCCTGTGTTTCTCCTTACTTGCGTGCCCTTCGTACTCTCGCGAACTCTGCAAGGAAAAGTTAACTAACCAAAAGAGCGAACTCGTCCACATTATTTTGCTTACAGGACTGGTCAAAGAATGGCCTTCGAGCTAGGACGTTTCACAACTTGAACACGCCCCCCCCTTTCTCCTCCCCTTTTACTTTCCTGTTGTCTTTTTTCTTTTCCTGAAGAATGAGAGCCTTCATGACACAACAATTTATCGCGTAATTGTGTGAATTTCGTATTCATCTATCCTATCGTACACTTTCGCTTATGGTGGCTGTAATGAGGGCCAGATCCCAGGACGAGACAGAAATTTTGAGGGAAGAAGATTCGAAAGTGGTACAACTTCTGGACTTGAGAGATGCCTGCAAGGATGCGCCGCGTGCTCTAATTTCACTCGGAATCGTCGCGGCATTTTGCATGCGCTCTAGCCTATGAATGACTTCAAAGAGCTAACCAAAGCACACGCAGATATGCTCTTCCCGACGAGTTTAGTTTCTAGTTAATCGACCCCGGATGGACGAAAAGGGTGGTTGGGCTGGACGAAAGACCTATTTATGACATCCCCTCCAGACTTCAGCTGAGCTGCTCTAGTCGCTGGCTGCTACAAAAACTGCTGATCTTTAGCAAAAGTCTATAAAGACCACAGAGTCGGTTGTCGCGAAGGATTTAAACAATCACAGTAATACTTGGCTGTGAACTAAAGGGCAACACAGTAGGGGGTCACGGACAATACATCTCATTCGACGAACACGGTCGAATGAGATGTATTGTCCGTGACCGAGAATGCCTACCTCACGTGTGTGGTAGGCCCGGTGTTTGTTCAAGTGACTATCACGGGTGAAAAAAATGCGAGCAGCTATTCCGATAATGAGAGGGGGCATTTTGCTAAAGAGCGGTTGGCAATTCAGACCCACGATACTTGATTTGCTAGAGTCTTGTTCACAGTTCACACAGCCCTCCTTCAGGGATTTTACCCCCTCAGGCTAAGGAAGGGGGCTCCCTCGCACTGGTCAAGATTCATCAGTAGTGCACGTGCTGTCGTTGGGGAAGGTTTTCGCAAGTTACGATTCCTCTCGGGCCTTCTTCCTCTGGCACGACCTCCCCCATCCTAACAAACATTTTACTCACTTGCCAATTTTCTACAATTTTCCGGAATTCGTTTTCTAGAAATTTCTCCAATTTTTTTTTCAAAAACTGCCGCTGAGCGGAAAAGGGGTGGAGACAAATATATACAGCGCACAAGACGCAAAAAATGCCAAAACCCTCAAGAACTCATCCTGCGACCAAATTATGCCCTCCTTCACCGGAAATCCTCACCGTACGAGGTGCGCTCTTCACCAGACAATATTGCATCTAAACATTATTTTAGAAAATGATTTTTTGAAGCTTTGGCTTATTTGTTACTTGTGTCATTAGCTTATAACTAATATCTGTTTATTTGCAACTATTTTTTACTCACACTTACCGTAAGTGTAGAACCTACGTCCATCGTAAGTCAATAAGCCTGGAGCAACCAATGAAAACCGATTTAGTAGCAGCATTATTTTCTCAATTTGAATTGCAAATATTCCGCAAATATGGGAAGTATCGATCAGGCGCCAAAGCGTTGGGGACATTATCGTACATATCTCCTTGACAGCGCCCTTTTCAGTAATTTTGTTCCATAGGTAAGATACCTTCTGATTTGTAGTACCTTTCGATAGCACCTTCCATGACTTCTTGCAGCACCACTAATAAATCTAATTTTCATAGCTTCAGCTTTTTTGGGAGCCTAATTTTCGAGCGGGCTTTTTTGTTTCGTTCCTTTCGCCGTGCAGTTATTTCTTCCTGCTTTTTCACGCGTTTGTCGTCAGCGCTCGTTGCGAGGCAACCCACAAAGAAAAGAAAAACACTTGGGCTTCAATTACATATGAAGTCGTCACAAAGCCGCAAAAACACTAATAAATTACAACTGACGTTTCAGATATTTCTAAGAGTGGATATTATTAATTTCACTGCTATAAATTGTTGAATTCCGATTTCCGCCAGTCAGCTCTAATTCCGTCTTATTGCTGAAATTTATTGTTTTATTTCGCTTTTCATACCTTCCTACTAATAACTTAGTAAGCAAAGTAAAAGAGAGCAGTGTTCCATTATGATGAATTTCGGCCTTTCGCTCAACCCCTTCCGTGCGCCACGCCTTCAATATTTATTTTAAGAAGTACTACGATTTCAATGTCTTTCTTGCCTACTTAGCAATTTGCATAGCCACCCTAAAAGTAATCAATTACGCATGTTTGTTCTCCCATGAACGTGTAATTTTACACAAGGCGCTGTTCGGTTCGGAGGGGTATTCCACTTTTGCTTATTCCTTTTGTTTTCTTCATGTTAAATAACAGGTCTCATCAAAGTGAGAGGTGTAAACACCTGTGAAGCCGCGAAAAGGTGCAAGTGAGCCACCCTGGTCACAGGAACTTACAGTTCTTTCCAAGGTGTTCCGTTCATAACTAGTTGGGTGCCATTCCCACCAAGTCAAACTGCACCATACCAACTAAAACAATAACACGATGACGTTTTGCATCTGCCGCCCACCCTCCATGGTTATGACGATAACTTGTCGTAGCTGAGTAACCATAAAGGAATCGTTCCTCGTTTTCATACGAAACAGTGACTCATGGCCGGCGCTAAGCACACATTGACAATCGGACTGTTACTTCCGCTCTCACGTCTCGCCTCTGCGGAAACGAAAATTCCTTTAATCCTTCTTTTTGTTTGTTATCGATTGGATCCTTAGTAATTTTGACGCTTAGCGAATGTGCATCTATAGATGAAAGCATCGTGACTGCCCCTCCCGTTTGGAGATTAAGAGGTGGACCCAAGGCATAGCGCTTAGCGGATGGTTGCATCACACTAAAAACTAGGTATGATAAAATCGATAAAGGTGCTAAAATAACTAAAAATTAGCGCTATCGAGCCATAGACTATCCCAGCCGCCGTTGAGATTCCGCAGGCTTCCTCACACGAGGCCTTGCGAGGAGTCGGTAAAACGCAATGTCTAATTATTCAGTGAGATGAAAGACTGTGAGAGAGTGGGTTCCCCTTTTAACCTTCTTTTGAGCCGCTCAATACTAACGGCGATAGAATGACGATACTGCACGAACGACGATAGCAGCAGGCGCCATTGATGCCATAGAAAAACCAGAAATTATGCCGAGTGCTTTCGAAAGCCTGCACGCAAAGGGCACATTCAATTAAAGTTTTTCTGGCGAGAAATGCTGAATGTCATCAACTCGTAGGTGGAAAGCCTTATTATGGGAAAGCGAGGAGTACTTACCTCTAATCGACCCCCCTCCCCAAAGGACATCGAGCTCTTCTGTTGTTCGAAATCTCGATTACGGCGTTATTGGACTTGGGAGGAGCATTTTGCACTTCTGTTAGTTCCTCGTAAGTTGCACGCCATACCTTGGTGAAATCTGAAGACTTTTGTCAAATGTAAGCGAAGTTCTGCTATTGTATAACTTTACGGAAAATTGACGATCTCCTCAGGAGACAACTGCAGTGATCAAAAGGAACCAACAAAGGTCCCCTCCAAGCCGAACTGCGCCCTCGCTTTCGCTTTTCCTTTCGCGCTTAGTTCTTGTAAAAACGGCAATGGGGACGTGGATCACGTCAAACCGACTTGTCTGCTCCCTCCCACAATTTAGAGGTGACCTATACACCCAATAGGGTAGGCCTTCGGCGATGAGACAATCCTCTTCTCCGCAATGCGACCCTCGTCTTCCATTGAAGTTCACGTAATCCTCAGCGTATATACTATACCCAGTTCCCCATTCCCAGGCTCCGAAAGGTGTGGCAAGCGAGAATGGACAAGGTATGGGACTGCGCTAGCGTTCTCCCTTCTCAGCCGTCTCAGGATAATGTCAGTCGCTAAGCCCCTCCTCCTTCTTCCTATGTTCCCTCTTCCTCTTTCGTATCCCTTTAACTGCTGAGCCAGTAAATGCGATGAGAAAATCCTTCTGGGCCCTTGCAGCGAGAGCATGTCCGGTTGACAGGAGCCCCCTGATCCCCCTGCCTTTTCTAAACCTTCCAACTGCACGTAGTCACGTAGAAGCTGCAGGAGCTGTCTATTTGGCTGTTTTTGTTGAAGCTCATTAACCACAGTCGCATTTTCAGTACTCAGGCGATGTGTCAACGATCCGATGAAAATCGATCGCCCCGATTCGATTCACTTTCCGGTTTTGCAACTCGCGTCAAGCATTATAGTTCGCTAGACCAATTATAAGCTCAAAATGTAACGGCTACCAGACTAACTTCTACCGTAGTGGACCTCGGCACAGTTGTGGAATTTAGTTGCTTTTCTTTTCTACCTTTGTATAAATAAACGATAAAGTCCTCACTCTTGAGAAACTCTTCTAGAAATGTGCCACGCATTCTCCTGTTCAGAATCATAATAAATACGGCCTGCGATAAAATGACTTGTAGCGTAAAGCGGGCGTTCAGGACTAGTGCTTATCTTCCCAGAGAGATCTGGTAGAAATTACCTGAGCAGGATTCTGAACGAGATTTGATTTCCGGATCCTGCACATGGTAAATGCACATCCGCTACCCCAACCGATAACAGAGAGTACTCCGAAAAGCAGCTGATCAACCTGCATGTGGGCGGAGCACGGGAAGGGTCGTAATTGTTGTCGAGATAATTTGTTGTTTGTCGATTTTTCCCATATAGTGCAAGCTGTATTCCTCCCTCTCCCGATCGTGAGCAAAATGCTGGGAATTTTTAGGCCGGAGGCGAGTGTGTTGGATTCATCCGAGACTCCGGCGAGGCGGGGACTCTCATTTACAGGGGGAGGGTTATTGGATCGTACCAACTGACATTTCACACGTCCCGGTGATGTGCCCTGGACACAGTACCAAACCTGACACCGTCAGAGCGTCCGAGATAGGTCACCATTTCCGGCTGTCGGCAGTGTGCTACTCATCTGTTCTGGATTATTCACACCTTCCCCTTTTGTTCATACTTTTTGGCAGCGTGTTCGCTTCCGTTTGCTAGTTCCTTTCTCATTCATTTCATTTAAAAGTGAATGAAAGCAGATTCTTTTCTAGCTGTTTCTTCAGCAATCGATGAAGTTGTTTTAGGATTCTGTGCAATTTTTATGGGTGATTTGTAACGTGAGGGATCAGAACATTCTAAAAATCCAACATTCATGTGTTTTTATCTTATATGCCCGATAGAGAACAAAATCACATTGTCCTATAGAGGGTGATTTAAAGCAAGGCCTTTCTCACATGTTGCCTTAAGAAATGTAGTACACCTCTAATATTCACGAGTTATGGACATTCGAAATCTCCATTACCTTCTACAACTATTGCTTATATGTCTGGATTTGCATTGTAAATATTTTTGGTCTTTTCGTTGAATTTTTTAAAATGTCTTAAAATACTCGAAGCCGTATAATTGGGACTGAAAACGACTACAATGGATTTTGTAGCACACAGCTCTCCAATATTTACTCAGTGACTCGTTCCGTTTGTTTAACAACATGTGTTATCTCCCGTGATGTACCATCTGATGTCCTTTTTGAATTGTTGCAAATTAGTAACTCCAACTGACTTTCGACGATTATTTCAGCTATGTGGGTTTTCCATAAGTATCCCGGGAAAGCTCGCCGTTTCCCAACAATTACTTCGTTCCACCTTCGGGAAAAAACATTCACTCCATTGTGGATCAATTCTAATTGAATTATCTTGAAGTCCCGTCCAATCGCTAATTGCTACTTCTCTTTGCTAGAGAGCGATGGGCCGAAATATTGATCCATTTTGACGTACTATAAAAATACAAAAATAAATATACAGCGCTGTTTTACAGGCCTACAATGAATCCCAGATAGGTGAATCACTTCTCAAGGAAAGCAAACACTTTTTCTGCTCAAAATGTTTGATTCTTTCACCTTAATGCCCCTTTTCCAACTCTGCTCAGGCAAAGCTCCACAAGGTCCCGTCCTTCGTTGCACTATGGGACTCGTGAAATTTTGTTGCGTTACGGAACTTTACAGCACTGCACCGGAATAGTCCAGTATAATTATGGGACCTTACATAACGCCCCGATAAAGTGGATTAGCGCCTGAATGAGGATCTTTACCTCAGTCTCTGAAAATAACGAAGTTTATTACTAATTGCTTTGATACCGTAACTCTGGTCTAACGCTGTAGTTCGCCCTGCGAATGTTGTCGCAAGAATGTAAGGGAACGTTAAAGACAGCCCCCGCGATCAAAGTGGCTCGTGGTCGCCTTTGCTGTGCAAGTAGTCTAGCCTCCAAGCTAGAAGACTGTTCACCTTTCGCGACTCTATTGTGAGCGTGGAGGCTGCTATAGCCGCTCAAAGTGCTAGTTCTAACTCCTCCTCAGTCGGACCGCCTTTACTTGCTAGATGTCCTCCGACGGAGGCCACTGGTATATACATTCAATTCAACCCATTTCGCGAGGTGAAACGCGTAAAAACACGAGTGACGCAATTTTCGTGATGCAAAACCACGACGCACAAAGGCGCGCTACCGTAATCACAAATTCAGACACCGTGTTGATAAAATTCCTTTTTCCTTCCCAGAGTTTTTCCTCTGCGTTTTTGTTGTTTTCTTTTTGTATTCTTTCTTTTGCACTGGATGATATCAACTACTGCGAGATGTGATAGAGAGACTTGTGAGCTAGGGGCTGCACAGAGACCGCAGGGAGGTGTGAACTGTGAGGGAGCGATTTTGTTTATGTTGTTCTGGAGGACGCTTCTTGCCTGTTTTCTTCTTTGGGAGATTACTTATCAGCTGCTGTTTCATAATTGGAAAGCAGCTATCCATGAGACTTTTATCGCGGGAGCTGTCTTTAAACCAGGAGGGCTGAACGCGTTAGGTTCGCGCTTTTCCTGTCGATTGCTCACGGCGCCGAAGCTTCACTGATGCTACAGATAAGAGCATTTCTTTGTGGGCACACATACGATAATCGCTCAGAATTATGGAAGCGTTTCGTTGTTATTTCCGCTCTAATAAGCTAGGGATCTGTTCCCAGAAATTAAGCCTTCTTGGGATGACTCCACAGGGACTTGACATCGGTAATATCTCCTACCCTAAGTAAATGAAACGACTGTGCTATTGTATTGCCGCCGCGAATCAAATAAAGTGCTATATTTATGCAGTTTTACGTCCCCTCTCAAGGACATTCTGGGATGACACTCCGAATGACGTTTTCCTCTTTTTCACACCCAATTCCTTACATTGTTGCTTGATAATGTTCCTGGAACAGATGAGGTGGAAAAGAGGGGCGAAGTTGAACCTTGAGGTTGGAGAGGGTCGTATTTCGATTAAAAAGGAATGGTTAAGAGGGTGTGGGGAGGGCTACTGCTCGAATGGCCAAGCCTGGTCCGCGATGTGCCCTTACTATGAGTATTTCCCTGAAATGCAAACGTCGGGAGGACGGTTCAGGATACCTCATCCCAGGTTTTTACTGGTAGCCAATTCCAAAGTACAGAATCCTCGATAATATCGATTTGGTGGGGGGGGGGGGGGCAGAAAGCAGAGTGTTGAACCACTTAACTATGAAGAGGTGGACCGAGACTGAAATCGTGAAAAGAAACATCAGAGTGTGCACACAGTGCAGGATATGCCATGGCTGTGAGGGAAATTTCACCTCTAGTACGCCCACACACCCCACCCTCTGCGTTCAGGAGTTCTGAACATGCGCCGCGGTGTTCTGGATGAGAATGCAGAGGAGACCAACACCTGTGGAAACTAATGGGCTCACAGAGAACAGAATACGAGCAAGGGTGGCCATATAAACCCAACATAAGCGGAAATGAATCTGATTGAGGGGTGGCAAAGTTTGCGCTAGTGTGATTGGGGTTCGGTGGGGGTCGTCCGCGCCATCGTATCCCTTCCCAAGAACGCTTAGGCCTTGAGCGCAGATAACTAGAGTCGTCGAGGGACAACCCCACAGAGAAGACGTTGTCTCAACTAAGCTAAGCCTTGGTTAGGCGAAGGGGTACGGAGGCGCTGACGAAGTTACACCCCTTCCCCCAACTTTGCGCCCAAAATCCACCCCTTACTATCCTTTACTCCTTTAGCCTCGCCTCTCGCGTTTACAGTCTAAGGTTACAGTCTTCGACGGTGGATCTTTATTGCTTGAAATGCTTACGGGGCCGCCACTGTGAGGTCGGGCATATGGACGGTTCCTGGTGATTACCGTAATGCGAAACCACCCCCCTCGCTTGCACAAAAGAATTATTCCGCCCATTCCGACGCGTCTTCTCTCCCTCAAGCGCCACTAAAGCACTCATCCCAATCAATTATGCGGAAAGAGTCCTTTCAGAGCAGTCCGTCATTGTAATAATATCCCTCGACGTTTTCCTCCCCAAATTTCGATTACCGCCGCTTTCGGTTGTGCATTTGCGTCCCTTACATTTTGCACGCCTAGATTCCAGAATTGTTGCTGGTTTAGAACTTCTGTGAGTTTTCAGTATCAGCTTGCTTTTATTGGAGTCTCTAGTTAAGCATCTTCCGAGAAAGTATTCTGACAGCCTCTGAGCATCTATTTTTAAAGCACAAAATTTTGAAATATCTTGGTATAAATTAATGCTAAAAAGTTTATAGCACGATATTTCTATACCTTTTAAATAGGAATGCATTGTATCATTACTAGTATATCTGGCGAATTGTACACATATCGATGGATCCATGTTGTAGGTTGATTGTCGGGCTAGATTAGCGCCAAAGAAATGGCCGTGATGACATCGACGTCCGCCATTCTTTTCTCTCCGTCAATAGCAGTTAAAGTGGCTGCTTGCACGCTGTTAGCCTTGACGAATCGAATTTTCAGCGGTAGCGTCTGTTCCGATAGACCGATTCTCGCTTTCAAAGACCTTTGTCAGCAAAAACCTGTTCAGCTGTCCTCTCTGTCATAAATTGCAATGGTCCGTAGCGCGCTCGATGGTTTAAAACTTCGCTCTTTCCGATCTCATCTTCCCCTTTGGATAGCCCTGGTTTCATTCTGCACTAGTCAACTATTACGGCTCCTAAATTTCCCATATTTTCTTTGCTGAAACTTTGCCTATAGAGCTAATGCCTTGCGTTTTCACCACATCGAGATACACTTGCAAGCTAGAGTTATTTATTTGCAGTTACAGCTGGTTAGCCACGTTCATAGCTTGCGACCGTGAAGATGTGCAGAAATGAAGAAATGCGGAATCTGCAGAAGTGACAAAAAGGATTAGATACGTATTGATTTGAAGAAATGCAGAAATGCGGAATCTGCAGAAATGACGAAAAGGGTGCCTTACTGCAATACCGCATTTCTGCATTTCTTCAAATCGACATGTATTTAATACTTTTCGTCATTTCTGCAAGTTCCGCATTTCTTCATTTCTGCGTTTCTGCATTTCTTCAAGGCTGCAAGCTACGAACGCAGCCCTAATGACACAACAATCCTTCTAGGGGGAGGGTGTTGGCGCCAATGTAGCGCCACCACCTTTTCCACTAGAATTCAGGTAGATTTACACCCTACGGTTATTTGGCGTCGTGATCTCGGATATGACAGTCAGTTTTAGCTCAACTGCTATCATAAGGCACTCTGGTCGTCTGCGCTCTGCTTGGCTGAGTTCGCGCAAGAGGGGGGGGGGTGAGAAAAAAGGAGATGGCTTTTTCTTCCATGCCTGGCTTTAGCAGAGCGCTACACAATGCTAGCGCCGAAAAAGGGAGGGTCGTATCCTTAGCCGGGTTCCTCAATTACCCTCCAATGCAAAATATTGGCTAATTTGATAGGGAAGGTCGTGACGTCAAGAGCGATGTCATAACTTAAACCGGACATCAATAACTCTAGTATGCGAAGTTGCCCTGGTCTTGGCGAAAAGTTGGTGGCGCAATTCGGTGCTGGTGCAAAAATTGATTACTCGTGGTACAGAGAACATCCCTTTCTATCGCACCTTATCAATCTTATCAGCTGGTATCACTTCCTGTCACCCACTCATAGTGTGCCCGTCACCCCTCCCCATCACTTCTTGCAATCAACGGATAGACGGACGCACAGACATACTTGTGGGATTTTTGTGATAAGCACCGCCTATCTCAGGTACGCTCCGCCCATGTGGGGTGTGGTCCCTCCGTCTGAACCGTCAACCTTTTGCTGACCTTACTCTGCTTCTTTCTCCATCTTGGGGCTACTCTGGAGCCGAATAATGAATGTCGTGACACCGCTACCTTCATCGCATGCCCCGCCCACTGTGGGCGGGATTTATGTCTGCTCTTCACATCGAGTCCCATGCCCTATCAATCACAACCTTGACCCAGTTCCTCTGAGTTGTTCTTCAGGTAGAACCAAATTCCCTGACAGACAGAACATAACAGATTATATGCAGTGGGTGATTTGTAGCGGAATTTTTTTGGGATTTTGGGGTCGTATAAGTTGAACAATGCTAATCATCCTTGCATCTTTTACGAACTGCTGCTTTTTCTACACTTTACAATGGTAATAATCTGGTTCTGGTGGGTAATGATGTGATCCTGCTTTTTTTCGTTACTGTACTATCATTCCCTTCTAGCCCAAAACAGTTTCCTGTCCTTGAAATGCCACTTCCATGTCAAATTCAGCGAAGTGCTGTTGTATAAGGTAATATTTCTGTTCTGTAGCCCTTCGATAAATGTCAAATGTAGATTCTTTATGGATAGCGTGACAACAGTTTATGTGCACATAATCGTTTGTTTATAGGGGGGATTATATCACACCATGTTGTGCTTTCTGTCTTCCAACGTCTTCTTTCGGTGTTGTGGTGCCAAAAACTATCGCAAACAGGACCCCTCCCGCCGTTGGGGGGGGGTGCGAGCTTTTGCAAAGCACTCCCTCAAAATCTCCTCCTCTGAAACGCCCCTTACCCCTTCCCCATCACCAATCCCACTATCCTCAGAGTTCTCCCAGTTTCGGAGAAATTCTTCACATTTACCAAAAAATGAGGAGGGGTATTATATAGCGCTTGTAAGACGGGAAAGACCAAGAAAGTGAACAACCGGAAACATTTACAGTTTTTCACGAAGGCAAATACGAACCTGCTCCTTCCAGCGGCCAAATACGACCGCCCCCATCGCTGAGGATCCCTGACGTGCAATTTGAACTGATCACAAGACGGGCGCTAATCCAACATAGGCCCGTAGTCCAGTGCCTTAGAGGTTAGATGTGAGGGCGTGTCACGACGTCGCATGGCCTTTCATGGCACGTGAATGAGGCCTTACTCCATTACTTGCAACCTGTATAATAGAAATGTGCGCTAAAGGAAACTATAGTTGTCGATCTGGCCAATCGAGAGAAGAGAGACGACCCGAATCCTATGTTTACCGTATCGGAAAGGTTATGGAGTAGCGTACGGAGGATCGATCGACTCCGAGTTCCTCAAATTCGCACATTCTCCTCTATTACGGCTGCACTATCCGCTACATCTTTGACACACATCTCTTCTCGATTCGTGCCTTTCCGGATTCTCTCTAAACAGGGTACGTTGTTGTACATAGGGAATCCCATGGAGGGAGAGGTCCCTACTCTGTCGCTGAAGGGGATCGCATTTACTTCAGAAAGGGAGATGAGGAGTTTTTCGGAATATGAACAAGACTTTCGAAAAAAGTTGTTAGGAAGTTTGGGAAAAATCTAGAAAATGGTGAGTGGAAGGGTTTATGGGAGGAGGGTAGTACTAGGGGACAGAGTGCTAAAGCCCTTCAATATCGGTACTTAGACTTTTCACTGAAGCGCATTTTCCCCTATTTCGATTTTCCTGCATCCCTATTCTCTAGTGTCTCGAAGTATGAACACGGCTCATCGAGAAGCTCGCGGCTTACGACTGCATCATTTCCACGCTATTTCTTTATTTATATATGCTTTGTTTATGTATGCAGTGAAAGCTCTTGTATTCCAACCTTTAATTCATGACGTTTTGCAGCCTAAACCATCATCCTTCCTCGCTATATCTTTAAACTTTTTTTTAAATTTGGACGGCAACTGGTTCTGAGAAATGATGGTTCCTGCCAAAGAAAATGGAAACGACCTGTGGCGGGATTGAGCAATCTCTTTATGCAGAAAGGATTTTCGCCTCTCATGGAAAGTGATTCATGCGCCCGGCTTCTTCCTTCTCCCTGTACTAAAAAAAGCCAAAGTTGAACAAAGGGATAGCTGCAAGAGTAATATATAGTCACTACCGCCTCTGGGCCAGTTGATCCCCTGTTTTGGTTAGCTCTAAGACTGCTTCAGCCTTCTAGGGTGCGCATGATAGGAGGTGTCGGCGCAACTGAACCACCGAAGTCGAAAAGATCGGGACTCTACCAGTCCTCACACATACAACACTTTCTAACTTAACACGCTCATACTGCCCCACACGCCCCTTTATCCGCAACGAACTAGAGTATAAATGTGCACCGTCAGTTATTGCGGGCCGGGCGGCGCCTACCGTTTCTTCTTTTTTTTCTTGCGGCAAGCGACAAAACTGTATCGTTCGTTTGTATCAGTTATTTTCCAGCATTCTTTGCTTTTACCCACTTGAGCAACTGGTGGAAAATGGATTCTGCAGCGCGTCCCGTCATCTGCAGCGAACCATACAGTAAGTAGGTAGGGGCCAACGTGCAATGCATCGACGGCTCAGAGACCAAAGTGACCACCTTCTACTCTTCCAACTATCCCGTTGCTCAGTTTTTTTTTGCTTTTTTATCGATGTGGAGGAAGGAAGGAAGGAGCTCCCGAGGGTGGGGTGAAGTGTGGTGATGTCGCCCAGCACAGCACGTAAAACCCCCTCCCACGTCAATGATGTGTCGCGCGACGTTGAGGCATGTCCTTGCGCGTAATGTTTTCGACTGCGGACTTATTTTGGACTCGCGCATTTGCCTGAGCGAAGCGTATACTTATGAGAAACAACTCAATAAAATGTATATTTCTTTCTTGTATTTTTTTATATCTGAAGCGATGTTTTGGTCATTATTTTTATGGCAATTCTTTGTATCACATGTAGATATGATGAAAATGTAGATATACTAGTTAACGTAAACATTCGATAGCGATAACTTCGCTGCACTTTTCTTTAAGCACTTGCAGTGGTCGCGCTCAACCATAAATGAAAACATTTAACTAGCAAGACCGGTTTCTAATTGTGACAGTAAATATGCCAATTTGTTTTTCAGTAATTTGCTAGTCGAAAATGCCGTTTTTATTCATTTTCTATCGGTTCACATCTCGAACATTTATAATCAACAATGTTTTTGTTGTGACTGACGATGCGTGGCGCAGTAAACTTGCACCCTGTTATTGAGAATGAATCTGCGACAATGGTGTCACCACAATGCTATCGATCTTTACGAAATGAAATTTTTTTGAATCCAGAATTTGATTTAGGGGTACATTTCTGTCTGCCTTTCTCCTAACTTTCCAAGCAGCTCCACCTAGCGTACTGAGTGCCCCAGACAGAGCAGGCCTTGTCGCTGGGGCGAATTTCTGCGGAATATTCCTCGAATTTCCTTTCCTGGCACGACTCCCTTTCCCCATCCCATCTGCCATCTTACTGACTTCTCTCATTTTTTTGGCACTTTTCCAGAAACTTCTCCAGCTCTCCCAAAACAGCCATCGAGCAGGAAAGGGAGGAGGGGTTGTCGCCACCAACCTATTGTTAAATTCAACTATCAAAAAGAAACTAGTGTAGTGACAAGTTGCCAACGAAATCGGCCATCTCCTTAGGTGCCTGTCTAGCGACCAAATACGACCCTTGGGGATTTACTCAGCGTAGATGCCCTGATTCCGCGAGCGTCCACTTTGGCCCTGATTAATATGGCTACGCAATTGAAGGAACTTTTCTTGCAAAAGCGAAACGGTCTCAGGATTTCCTCCAACCGCAGAGTCTCCTCCTTCCTTCATTTGCTCAGTCTTCCTTTTCTCTTCCGTGGTGGGGTTAAAGGGGCTCTTGTCAACCAGACGTGCTCTCGCTGCGAGGTCCGGTGGTATTTTCACGAGGCATCTACCAGTCCAGTAGTTGAAGGGAGAAACTAAAGGAGGGGGGATCAGAGAAGGAAGGAAGGAGGAGGGAGAAAAAATAGAGGAGAAGCTCCCGGTTGACAAGCCCTGAGACGCGCGCTGGGTCCTTTAAATGGCCGTGGAGGTTTATGCCGTCGTCACGTCGTTATTCACGCCATCGTTGAATATCATTAGTTCAGGCCCTTTGCATCGGAGAGTTTGGAATTCATTACGTTAGCACAATTTGGGTCCAAAAACCTTTTTCTACTAATCATGACGGTACCGGCTCAAAATTAGAAAAAAGCCCTCAAAATTAAAGGCAGTTGGCAGTTTGCCTTCAAGCGAACGTTGTGAAATGACAAAACCGGTCCGCAGGATACATAAAGTGGGCAGTTTGTTCGAAAATATGCCATCTATCATCGAAGTTTTGATTTATCCTTCCCGTGTAAAAGTGTTTTTCTAGGAGTGCTGATGAGCCCCTGCTATCATTGTGTTGTTATCATTGTTTTTACGGGATAAACTTATCTTACCCCAGCTTTATGCAGAAGAATCATTCCGCTAGTTTCAGTTTCAAACACACAGCAGTACCCCAACATATGGTCGACGAAGTTCGGAGGCGCCGATAGAGCACAGCCCAGGGGAGCGCCCTTTGTTATTACGTGAGTTTCCAGTGTTTGTTTACTTATTTATTCATTTGTTTGATGTTTACACTAATGTACTCAACAAAGCAAAACTGCAAATTACTCACTTTCTCGGTTAAAGAAGTGGATGTAATGCAAGTAGGGCCTAAGAGGGGATCGAACTGATTATAGACTCAGTAGTTGTGACGTCGAAGTTGTGCTAGACCTTACCTCTCAACATTCGGCTGCATCAGTCTTTACCCTCTCACATTGGATCGACATGCCTATAGAACTTTGAGTGCGTTCATCTTTTGCATCAGCGTTTTGAGCGACTTTTATGGTCTACGTCCTCCTGCGATCTGAACGTCCGCCAGAGCTTGGGCGATTAAGAAGGTGTAGGTATTGATTATTACTCAAAACGCTTGCGGACGCGCAATCAGGGTACAGCATCGTTGTGTGCAACGCATAGGGGGCTGTACTTTTCCGCTGGGGGAAGGGGTGGTCGTATTTGGTCGTTGGGAGAGAGGGGGGAGGTAGGTGCCTTCCAGAGAAAGAGAAACTGCTGTGTTGGAAAAAAATTTTCTCGGTTGTTGACTTTCCTTGTTGTTCCTAAACCCCCCCCCGTTCGATAGAAAGTTTTTGGGGGAAAGTGCAAACGTCGTGAAGTTGATGGCGTAAGTGTTGGGGAAGCGCGACAGGCTAGGTTGTACTGAGACTTTTCATTTAGGTTGGGGGAGGGTCGTACTGACCAACCCCATTTCACTCGTCACCATGCTGTTGCCCTTGCGCCGCTAACCGTTGGGTGGCGCCTCAAAACGCTAGATCAACTGCCTATACTTGTTCCATTTCTCGACGCTGCCGCAAGGGGGGGGGAGTAATGAAAAAAAAACGCAATCTCGCACACAGCCACAGTCGCGATCACTTAAACAGAAGCGCTACCTGAAAAATGCCCATTTGCGCATTGCTCTGTAGGGTTTCTAAATTATCTTATTTCATCCTGTCTATCCATTTACCCGTTAGGATTGGATGACCGTGTGGGAGCGTATATGCAGCGATTACTATTTATGACCAAGTTACCCCTTCCATCGTTAACTGTTACGAGAGCGAATTCTTCGTTTCTTTTTGTGCTAGTGGAGTACACGTAATGTGCACTGTAACTGCAGAAGAACTTGCGTACTCATACGAACTGTCTGTTGTAAACTAGGCAATCCGTGAAGAAGATGGCATATGTAGCACTGACCTGGATAATAAGGGAATCGAAAATCCGCGTAAGAGATTGGATAGGTATGGATTGATCTCCCATTTGATGTAATCAATGTTCCCCGCTCGGACAAGGTTAGTCAATACGTATCTGACTCTTTCGTGGGTTCTCTAATTATACGTACACATTGCCTTTTGCGAATTCTCCGAATCACGCACTTTTATGATTTTCAAGTTTTGGAAGGTGTGAACGCGGCCTTCCATCGATCACCAATGTTGAATGAAAAGACTGCGTCTGTGGTTTGCCTTCCACGCTATCTCCTCAGTTTATTGCTCATCACTCACTTTGCGGCTGTACGCATGTTTTTTAAAGGGGCATGGGACTCTGCGACGTCTGATGTGCCTCGGAAAGAGCCACTCTCGTTCTCTCTCGTCTGCATCCTCTAACGAGAAGGCGTGACATGACAGTGAGACACGGTGGCATGGTTTCCAACTACATGTCCACCCCCCCCCACCGCCGCCATTTTACAGAGATATCATTGCGTGGATTGTCGCTCAGAATGTGGACCTGGCCTAGCCTGCTGAAACATCGCGCACGCGCGCTTATTGCTTTGCTTACCATTTTCACGACTGGCGTGGAAATTTTCTTATTGCCGGTACTGTGGGACCGGAATTTTCCGAAATTTGAGAGAAGATTAAGCTGTCATAGGGGCATAAAAACAAAAACTAGTTCTTTTTAATGTCGTCGCCTCGTCACCTATGCGAAAGCCAGACGTTATCACTTCGCCGACTAACTCCCCCTTTCACGTTTGCAGCGAAAATCCGGTCCAAGCGTCAGTGTCTCATCGTCGTTGTTCGTTACACCTTTGGTGTCTCTCTCTCGGAAGTTGAAGGAATGATCCAATCACGGGCAGAATAAATTGTGAAGAGGCTGTGTTTGGCTTGGTGGGGGCATTTTACTTGCTCCTTTCGATCACCACCGATAATTTCTGTAGGGAACTATGAATTCTTGTGAAGCGTTACAATAGCAGGGGCTTTGGTTAGACTTGACAAGGGTTATCACAAGAATGCTGAGTTATGGGCAAAAGTGGAACACCAGGCGGGAGCTGAACTCGCACCTGACGCTTTCCGGGCGAGTGCGCTATCCGTTACGCCACCAGGGCCGCTTTTACCCTCTCAGCTTGAACGGCTTTTATGCCGTAGCCTATCAGCACTCACACGTTTAACTTGGTGAGCCGGTCAGCCGTAATCGTTAGATATCGGCAGTGAACCGCGAGGACTTCAGATAACAAAACAGCTTCAAAAACTTGACAAGAGTCTCCACTTCCCACCGTGACGGAACGCTAATTCAACAGGAATTAGTGAAAGTGCAAAATGCTTCCCCCCTAAGCCGAACAGCCCCCGTAAAGGTCCTTGTGCTCTTTGAAACGTTACGAAGGTGAAGTCGTCAGATTGCAGCTATTGAAATACTGATTTCAGAAGAAATGCCGTCGTCGGGAAGTGAACGTAACCGCAATCCCGACGTTCGTCGTATTAACATTTCTGGTGGTGGGACACTACAAAAAACAAGATTTTGTTCTAATAGAATTAGGTTGGTTTGTTTTATGGTGTTTTTTGTCATGTATGACACTAGTGCTATTTTCAGTACCTGTAAATATAATGTTGCATCGTTCCTTCCACGATTTCTCTACGAGCAATTTCGTCGATATAATAATATATTCTTTTTAACGATAGCCTTACTACAGGTAAGGTGTTAGAAATTTTTTTTGCCAGTTGCAAATTTAGGACGCTTATGCAGCACGGGTATGCAATACGCTGCCGATTAAAGGCAAGCTCCGCGTTCATTCAAGATTCGTGGTAGACCCATCCGCAAGCGGGGAGCATGTTCTACTACTATTTCAGCTAAAAATACGTGAGGAAAGCCCGACTCGTGACGGAGCCGCCGCTGCAACGCCCTCTCATGTATTGGGAGCGTCCCAGTGGCTGCCAAGCTGTTCCGCTACTACACTATCTCCAATTCGTATGTGAAAGATATTACCATCTTGTCATTGGTAATTGGGCCGCATAGATCATCAGTCTGAACGCGAAGTGTACCTTCAAAAGATAAATGACGTTACGCAACGCGTTAAAGAAGTGTCTTACGACATTGGGAGGGGGGGATCACACAAAGGACCTCTCAACCGTGAGCTAGTTTTACTTTGATGAAAATGAACCTGCCTTGACCTGAAAGGGAGAACGGGCTCCTGTGTGGTAGTGAACCATTTTCAAGTACTAATTCTCGGATGACGTTAATCCCAGTTTTGCCCTAGGAATGCCTTGGATGCCCTTGGGGCTATTAGCGCTCAATACAGTTCTCTGGCCGCTTGCATTTTATTAGACAGGTCGTTTCATAATCCCTGAGTGCACGCCCCGCTTTCTGAAATGGCGAATTCTGCGCTTTTTCTCCTTATCACCGCACTCTAACTGTTCAAAACGGAGAAGGACTGTAGCGGAACAACTGTACGATGATGAAGACCCTACAAAAACAAGTTGGGCGTTGCGGTGCCGGTGGGCGGGGCGCCGCCTCCGACGCGAAAAAATTGCGCCTTATTCACACACTTTGAGGTGAGACAGTAGTACTCCTCCATGCTTGCGGACCAGACTACCTTGTTCAAAGATTCTGCACATCCAATGAACGCGGAGCGTGCCTTTTACAGATAACGTGCACAGATCTGCGCTTAATCTGAGTTCATTCCAAACTGCATTCTTGGTAAGATAACTATGGCAAGCGGATTTCAGCAAATTCCCGATGTTAGCCCAACTGGACGGTATACAACAGCTGTGCCATTTATGTTAATTTTGTCTGTATCAGCACTTAAAGAAATTTTTGAAGATATTGTGAGTTTGTTTACATTTGGAGTTCTATCGAGGAGCTTGTTGGGTACATTCCGAAGTTTCAGAAAAGGCGGCGGGCCGATCACAAGGTTAACTCTTTTCCAACGTTAATATTAGAAGACAGCTCGTGGCAAACTCGGAACTGGCGGGATGTAAGTGGATTTTTCAGCTTCGTTTTATGTGCTTTTTTAACTTTAACCCGTTGTAGATCAGAGTCGGAGATTTAATTCGAGTGGATAACGATCAACTGTTTCCTGCTGATCTACTGCTGCTTTCGTCGAGTGAACCTCAAGGCATGTGTTACATCGAAACATCGAATCTAGACGGAGAGACCAACCTCAAAATCAAACAGGTTCTTTTTTATTGGAGTTATTTACCCTATACTTTTTTTTCTTTATTTCGATCTCTTATGTGTTCATTTCAGGCGCTGCCTGCTACTTCATCCATTACTACACTGGATGCGTTAATTGATTTTGAAGCGAAGATAGAATGTGAACTTCCTAGTCGACATGTAACAGAGTTCAGTGGTAATCTGATTCTCGACGAGCCTAAGCCATTTGGTGAGTTTATTTCAATCAAATTTTTTTAGACGCAGTTCAGCTTGGTAGGCACCAAATGGTGCTCGGCGAAGCTTCCACAGGCAGTCTTGTGGAGACCTGTAATTTCCTATAACCACTAAGCTTCTCAAAAGTTCCCGCAAAATGAGACTTTCCTCTCGTGTCATTTTCGACCGTTTCAATTTCTTTTCTGTTGGTCAAGTTTCCTCCTAGCCGGCGTGAATCCACATCGGTATTCTCTCATTTCTTACTAGGGGGGTGGCTGCGCACTGCGAGCTACGCTTGAGAGGCAGTCTGCGACTTATTGCTTGCAAAGCTTCATGGAGCTGCCGCTTTCATGAGCTGGCTGAGTTGGGAGAGCCTCGGGGTGAAAATAACCTCGCTCACTGACCACGTCATGGAGTCTTCCTATGATGTGGACAGTGTCGTATAACGGAACATTCCTGCTATCGAAAAGATTCTTTCAACAGGACCGAATAGCGACCCCTCTCTTCAGCAGCTAACAACTGCGACGCCACTTGGGATTCTCCAGTGTGATCACCTAGGGAGTGGGATAGCTTGTTGTCCTTAGCTCCTCCCTTTCCCTAGTCGATACGCAAAACGCACTCCAGAATCGCGTCATATGTATTATTGATTATTGTTATTATTGTTATTGCCCCATGGTAAACCTGTCAACTCTTGTTGGCTCATGAATTAGCTCTCTAAATGGCTCGACCCGTCGAGGGGAAGTAGCAAAGGTGCGAAATGCCCCCTCCTCCCGCCGCCGAACTGCCTCCCCCCACTTTAGATCGTTCCACTAGTCTTGGACCCTTTTTGTGATCTGTTTGTTTTAAGGTATCGATCAGTTATTACTGCGTGGTGCTCGTCTGAAAAATACGCCATGGATTTTCGGTGCCGTCGTTTATACTGGCCACGATTCCAAGCTCATGATGAATGCGAAAACGGCACCACTGAAGAGGTTGGATTTTCTCTATATACTTTTGGCTTGTACTTCCTTTCCCCCTGCACGTTCACTCATTCATTTCAGCGGAACAGTTGACAAGAAGACAAACACTCGCATCATTTTCCTATTTGTTGTGTTAGTTGCATTAGCCGTTATCAGCGCTATAGGTGCTGAGATATGGCGAGGTTCTCATTTGCCTCATGCTTGGTATATCTCCTTTTTACGTAAGTTTTTACTTTGCATTGTTTTTTAGTTTCATCCAATTTGGACATTACTCTACAGGAGCGCTTTCCAGAACATGATGCTAGGGCCTCGTTTCCATGGCACGTTTTAACGTTCTTCATTCTCTATAACAACTTGATTCCTATTAGTTTGCAAGTAACTCTCGAGATTGTGCGCTTCTTCCAGGTTAGTTTTTTCTTTCCTTTTTACATTTCATATTTTTCCTTTCATTTTATGTTGCACCTGCTTCAGGCTGGCTATATTAATGTGGACAAAGAAATGTACGATGAGAACAGTGATTCATGCGCCGTTGCACGAACTTCGAATCTCAATGAAGAGTTAGGATTGGTACGCGACCACATGCCGATATTTAATCCTGTGTATCAATTTCCATTTATCACGCACACGGTCTCGGGATCAAACCCGGTCGGCTACCACCCAGGCCAACCAAGCCTTCTACCCCTCCTGGGACGGTGTTTGGTATAAGACTTGTCTGGGAGGAGAAAAGCACTGTCTTGTACATGTGCTGGCCCTCGCAAATCTTTGTATAGGCCACTTCAATACGCCACTACGTTTCTGAATATAAGAAGGATGCGATCGAGGGCGAAGGCTTTATCCTTCTATCAATTCTCAGAAACTGAAACGTTCGGGATCGATAAGTCGGGATTCACTGCAGCTTCTGCTTCCACATAGAACTGTTCTGACTTTTGAGTTCAGTTTTGCCTGTTCTGTGGAACTGTGCACATGCTGGGCGGCGCTGCTTACCACTAAAAGACCGCCTACAATCCACTTATAATGCGCACGGACCGAAAGTCAAAACATAAGTTGGTCCCACCAAGGTAAATCGATACCTCCTACTCTTATCATTTTGTCATTCATAGCAGATATATCCTATCTGTCCGCCGCGAAATTTATAGCGCCAGTCACCAGCACCAGTGGAAAGTTGGTTTCAAGAAGTGGTGTTGTCAGGTAGGACGGGAACATTATTAGTGTGTGGCAGGAAATGATAACAGCTGATGGGGGGTGTTGGCTTGGTTTGTGCTGGCAGAATTGGTAGTGGCTTGATTTTAATGAAGGTTGTAACCGGTAACATCGATATGATTGCAGGTCAAATATGTGATGAGCGATAAAACAGGGACATTGACGAGGAATGTGATGAAGTTCAAACGAGTTTCTGTTGCTGGGCGAGTCTATGGTGACAACGAAACTGACGAATTTCATGACGAAGGCCTCATCGAAGAATACCGATATGCACCCGTGAGTTGTAGCAACAAATGATTTCTCTTCCGTTCATTCTATCCCCGTTGTTTAGTCCACAAAGACCGGTGTTCAAATAAAAGAACTGCTCACTATGATGGCCGTATGCCATACGGTCGTGCCCGAGGACAAAGATGGAAAGGTAAGTTGGTTTATCTCTTGGTGCTGACGAGTCTACATTGTTCAGTTCTATTTTAGTTGTCGTATCAATGTTCTTCACCAGACGAGGGCGCCTTGGTTCGAGGAGCGGCTAGTCAAGGTTTTATTTTCCATACAAGAAAACCGAATGAAGTGACACTCTCAGTGGTACGTCCTCAACTGGTTCTGGTTCTGATAAACAGTAGCTATTGGATGCACTTCCGTTGGTCAGCTGAATTGAATCTGAGCTAAACGTTTTGTTTTAGTATGGGAATGGAGGCAAACCAAGTTCTGGCAGTCAGATCTTCTAGTGTGTACATTCCCTGGAGGGAGATGGGGAGGAGGAGAGCTTCTTGCAAATTGCATACCTTTGCCTCATTTGAAACGTTCTTGTGGAGATGGGCTGGAATTGGGCATGATTTCCCCACATTTTCTCCATCTTCAATGGGCAGCGCTTGTATCGATGCCGAGATGCCGCAGCGAAACGCGCACTCACCAGGGAAGTCCGCCAACTTACCATGGAACTTTGAATGGAGACCTGGGTAGATCGATAGAGTCTATAAGGTTATTTACAAATATAGAAAAAACTGCTGAATCTGCATTTCGGCCAAGTAACTTCAATGAGCAGGTAAAGTTTGTAATGGCAGTAGGGTGGAGGCTTGTTGGTGAGATGTGAAGCATAAGCGAGGAATCAAGTGCGTCGAATCAAATCGTCGAACGACGAACCTTACCACTGGACCACCACGACTCGATTCGACGTATGCGATTCCTCGCTTATGCTTAAAAGCTCACCACCCTACTGCACCGTTACAACTTTACCTGCTCAAAGTTGCTTGTGAAATGCAGGTTGCAGTTTTGCTATATTAGTTTGTAAATAGCCTTATTAGGACTTATCGATACTACCCAGGTCCATGGTACAGAAGCCCCGATTCCCTGGATCGGGCCAGTATAGAACAACAGGAAGAAATAGGGTCTAGAGAAGCAGTGCGTTAAGCTATGGCTTGCAGTGCGGCAGGCGAATTGTGAAGACAACACCCGGATACCTTTACCATCCAGCCCCGGTGCCGCTTTTGAGCCTAGAGAGCGACACGCTGCTGTAACTGCGAGCCCTTTCTCCCCATAATGTCAGGGACCAGGATCGACTGGTGGTTAGCGTACAGTCTGCTTTTGACTTTCCTCAGTAACCTGTACGGATTGCTGTAAAACACTTTTTTATTTTGCGTTGTTTAGAATGAAAGCATTGCACGTACTATCTAGAAAGTACTTGTGCTTTCTTCACAGGATTTCGAAGATAGTTCCGATGCATTTGGGTATATTGATGATTTTGCAGCTAGGTGAGGACGAAAAGTATGAAGTGCTGGATGTCGTCGAATTCACAAGTGACAGGAAAAGAATGAGTGTTGTCGTACGAGATCCCTCAGGACGCATTAAGCTCTACACCAAAGGAGCAGTAAGATTTTTTTGCTCATTCGTAGTGAGCGTTTCTCGTTGATTTCGTTTGTTCACAGGACACAGTTATCCTCGATCGGCTTGTTGATGGCTCTGAGGCAATTATCGATTCATGTCATGCTCATTTGGAAGATTTTGCTTCTTATGGCTATCGTACCTTGTGCTTCGCCATGCGTGTGCTTGGGGAGGTATGTGCAAGCCATTCGTTTTGCTTCCCGTTCACGAGAAAAAAAATTGCAGCTCTGAAACAAGACTAGTACTTTCTGATGGTAAATTCGAAATACTCTTTGAATTTCTCGAAATTGTGTTTTTAGGAGGAGTATAAAGCATGGTCGAAAGAATACCGTGCCGCTGGAATTCTTATTGAAGGTCGCCAGAAAGCTTTGGCGGAAGAAGCTGAGAAAATCGAAGTCCAACTGGAATTAGTTGGCGCGACTGCAATTGAGGACAAGCTGCAGGAGGTTGATTGGTTTTCAGAGTTTCAATCTGGTGACCCGATGACGCTAACGTTTTTAGTTCGTTCCGGAGACTGTACAAGCACTGATGGCTGCCGATATGCGTGTGTGGATGTTAACTGGGGACAAAAGGGAAACAGCTATCAATATTGGTATGCTAAAATACTGTTTGATGCAGTCGATATATTACTTAGCTCCACTTGCTTTGGAATCTAGAAGAAGGGGTTCATTTTCGCGTTAGAGTACATACGGTCCTACTTTAGGTCCTGTCAGTTCTAGCGGGGGTGGACTATACCGAAAAGGTTCCTCCAAGCCCTGCAAATGGAATGGGCGCAGCTGTGTACTCAATCTTGAACATGGCGTAGGATGCATTTTCCCACGGCATGTTCAAGTTGAGTGGGATGTCTTGTTTTCCTGTGGACTGTTCCATTTGGGGCAACTCCCATCCTGTCCTGTGTTGGACAATGCCATGATTCAAACTGCGTTGAAATGATTTCGCCAAAAGCGTCGTCGCTGTTACGTACATATGAACCATGCGATGCGGCCACGCCCTCTTCATCTACAGGATATTGAGTGTAAGTGCAGAGCTGTATTCCGAGGGCTGCAATGGTTGTGAACATACCGAGCACATTGGAAGCAGTGCAAGATCAGCATTTTAGTAAAATATGTATAGTTCCTTCGGATACCTTTGTCGGGTTTTTAGCTCCAGAGAACGGTGGGTTAGGACTTACGACACCAAAGCCAAGCAGTATGCCGGTTAGCTGCTGTATTCTTATACAGTATACTTTTCAGCCCATGGCGCGTGCGCCTTGTGCCACCAAAAATACGGAGCTGTTAATAGTGGATCAAGGATACGTATATGAGGACACATACACCAAAGCTGCGCTACAGTTCGGGCTAGACGCGCAGAACAACTGAGGAGGAGGCGAAAAGTAAGCTACTGCTCCATGCTGTTCCGAGTTCTTTCTAACTTATGAGAATATTTCAAGAGAATTTGCTATGATCATCGACGGAAAATCGCTTGTTCATGCATTGGTTGGGGACTGTCGAAAGCATTTCGGCGAACTGGCACTCAGATGTCATGCGGTTGTGTGTTGTCGAATGAGCCCCATGCAGAAGGCTGAGGTATGTTAAAGTTCTTACTCTACTGCGTGTTACCTTAGTTAGAATTTGCGCAGGCCAGGAGCAGGAGTCGTAAAGTCATGCGTTCATTGCAATCACAAAGCTATCCTGCAATGGCGAGAGGCGACGTGGGGCTGCAGCCGCAGCTAGCAAGACATTTTTCCTGCGCTCAAAAGTGCACGGGAAGAGGGCTGTAGAATAGTGATACCCCGGCGACGTCTTCACACTCCGCACTTACCCTCAATCTGCAGTACTTGGGTCGATGCCAAGATTCCGCTACGAAACGCGTGCTCAGCGGGTGAGATGAGGCAGGCGGAGTGGCGACGGCGACAGAGGTGGCGCCATTTGCAATGATAGGCGCGTTGCGCCGATAGGGACACGCGGCAGCCCGAAACCGCCCACCAAGGCTGCCACTACCCTTTCCACTCCCACTTCCGCGCACTTTTTCGTTGAGAAAGAGCATTCCTACAGCTGCGGCTTTATGACATGATCATTATCCACCAGCGAGTGGCCTACAATGGATTTTCAAATGCATTCAAATACAGCTGGCGAATGTCGAAGAAGCCCTCTATGATGAAACTTGTACCGAAAATCGTGATTTCTAACGCTCTTACATATCTGCTCTCAAAATTTGTCCAGCGTACCGCATCAAAAACTTATAAAGGCTTCCACTGCCTTTTTCGCTGCCTTATCAAGGCCTAGGCTAGTCAGAGGCTGTCGCGCTCGCCGCAAGCGTTCGCAATGGATGTCACGCTCGCGTTAATGGTAGGGTAGCCCAATGAACATAAATTTTTTAGCCAAATTTAATAATTTTTACCTCGATTTGAAGCATAGCTCGAGTAGTTGAGTAGTCACGGAACTCATTCCGCTCATCTTTAAGGTTGTGGAGATGGTACGCGGCCTTGGAAATCATGTTGTAATGGCTGTTGGTGATGGTGCCAACGACGTTGCAATGATTCAGGTAAACCAGTGGCCCATAACCACCCAGAATATTTTCTTTATCTACTGTATTCAGGCTGCCAACGTTGGTATTGGAATATCTGGAGAAGAGGGATTGCAAGCCGCATCAGCTTCTGATTATGCTATTCCAAGGTTCCACTTCCTGAGGCGATTACTCCTAGTGAGTGACTTTTACTTTTATACAACAATCTTTTTTTTCTCATTTTCATCTCTGGCTATTAAGGTCCATGGCGCTTGGAATCACGATCGATCCGTTAAAGTTATACTCTACAGTTTTTACAAGAACATTTGCCTCTACATTATTGAGCTGTGGTGAGTTTCAACAAGCTTGCAACTGCGTTGGCCTCCGTGTAATTTTCTTCCTGACATTGGGTGATATCCATGGGTTCATGGCTGGCAAATCTGAGGAATATTGAGTTTAAGCTGTAGATCAGTCTACTGAGATGTAGCTTCTCAGTTTCTACCAGCAGTCAGAGAGCTTTATGGGCAGATTTCAGTTCTCTATTCTTCTGATCATTAGGGTGTCTACAAAACGTACTCCATAGTCACTTTTGTTGCAACAGGGTAAATATGGACCTATACATAACTACCCATTCAAAATTCAGGTTCGCGATTTTCTCTGCCTGGTCCGGTCAGACGATATTTGAGCGATGGACGATCGGACTGTTCAACGTTGTCTTCACCGCGTGGCCTCCAGTTGCTCTGGGTTTGTTTGACCGCCCTGTTGAAGCTAACATAATGATGCAACATCCTGCGCTCTACCACAGTTTTCAAAAACGGTCCTTTTCCTTAGGGGTAAGTCTCCACCAGATTTTTATCCATTGTTTCTGTGGGGAGCATCCAAACTGATCTGTAATGACGCACTTTTTAGCAATTTTTCCTATGGATTGGCATGGCGCTTGTTCATTCGCTCTCGTTATTCTTCCTCTCTTACGGATTCTTGGATACAATCGTTTGGAGCAGTGGTAGAGATGGTGGATGGCTAATGCTCGGCAACAGCGCCTATACGGTATGTCTGAGTCTGGCCATCTGTCTTCGGTAGCTAATTAACATTTATTTTCCAGTTTGTGGTCGTAACGGTGTATTTGAAAGCACTACTGGAGTGTGACTCGTGGACATGGCCAGTCGTCGTTTCCTGTGTCGGCTCTATCGTTCTTTGGTTACTCTTCTTACCAATATATGCTGCGGTATGTATTTCTGGGGTATATATATTTGTGTGTATGGTGCATATAGTTTGATTTGTTGTTGTACAGGTGTTTCCCACGATATCTACGCGAATTGGTGCTGACATGGCTGGTATGGCGTGGATTATGATGTCATCTTCGATGTTCTGGTGTGCTTTGTTATTCGTTCCATGTGCCACTTTGATTTGGGATCTCGTCATCAAGAGGTGAGTTATTGGCCTGAATACGCATGCATTTCATATCATTCGGTGATTAGCTCGCATTCATGTGGATTTGGATTGTCTCCTGAGTTTGGCGGAGGGAAGGGGCGAGGTGGCTACGAAATGGAAAAGTTTTTACGTTCCTGAAGGTTGCTAGTCTTCAATGAGGGCAAAGCCTGTATGAGATACAAGGGAAGGATAGTGGATCGATGTGGCTATTTGATGTGTCGTTGACGATATGACGAATCTGTCTTCCACATTCGCAGCGGATTTCTGAGAGAAGTTACAGTCGTCATCCGGGCACTTGATTAGGCGGCAAGGGTCGCGACGCGGCTGCGGCGTGTCACGAGCGCGGCGATCAGCTGTTTCCAGCCTATTTTAGCCATTTTCTCCCTAATTTACTGTTTTGGCTGCTTTTCTCACGATCTGCAACCGCCGGCGCCGCGACCTCTTGCCGGATAATCGCTTGACTAGCGATTACAGAGCAAGACATTTACTCGACTTTGGGAGATCGGAAATCGCTCTGGGCTGCGGCGCGAGTAAGCCCGAAAGAACAGGAAAAAACGAGAATGTATACGCAGTCCATCGTTTATTCCAATTACAGCATCTTCACGATAGCCGTACCAACACCGCGAGAAATGGCAGTGATGGAATTTGAAAGGTACGACGTCGTCTCCAGGATTCGAACGGTTAGCAAGGTTTGTTACTGGTACAGCTTACATATGCTGCTCACGTCTCCTCATAATCTTGGTGTGTTCTGGTTCACGTTTCCGGCAATGCACCTAATACCCTTCAAACAAGTCTTGAGCGAGTAACTTTTTTTGTGTTAATGTGCACTTGAGACTTAACAGGCCTCATTTTCTGGTGATTTTTTCATGAATCTTTTTGGCTTTCTTAATATAGCTAACCATGATAAGGATGTTGAGGTTTACAAAAATGTGCATAAGTAATTTTTTTAGTGGACTCGCTTTTGTAGACAGTGCACCGTCCGTGACCGTCTACTCTGAGCGATTTAATCACGGTGACTTAAATAGTGTACCAGTGGGGCGATTGGTGTTGTTAGTATGCAATGTGAATGTGTTCTTTTCTTTTCCTCTGTTGCTTTTCTTTCCCAGTTTTATTTTTTTTTATATTTCGCATGATTCACTGCTGTGTCAACTGAGAGTGGTTAGCGTCCGCGTGATTTGGTGTTCGTCTTTAGCAAGTCGTCACGAGTTGCCGCAGCCAAGTCATCACGGAAAGAGAACGGCTTTGGTTCTCAATCGGAGCCATTACGTGAGACGTCACGTCTTCATGGCCACGACAATCCTGCTTTGGAGTACGGTAGCACGGAAATGGTAATGTTTGGTCTAGCGAACGGCGGCGACTCGTCCAATATTACTCGTATCTCCATCACGCCAGAACGATTCTAGCCGACCGCAGCATTCGGTTCCGATCTCCACATCTTCAGAGTCGGGTTCGTCTATTAACAATCTAATCACTAAAATTTCTGTTTGTTGATCATCCCAGTTTTTTGATGGCTTTTCCTATCCTGTTGTGATGTGTGAGACTTTTCTGTCCCATAACCTAATACCTTAAAAGGAGTGGAAGTGCGAAAATCTCTTTCTGGTTGGGACGTTCTTGCTGCTGGTGCACGAAAGAAAATGACGAGCATTTCTTGCCCAGTTGAAAACTACCGCTTTACTTATAGCAATCCAAAAGCAAATGGCTTTCGCGAACAATAATTGCCTGAGCACTCCTCTGCCACACTGACTTTCCTTGCCGATAGGCTCACTATTGATTTCTTGATGGCATACTGCATGTTTGAAAGCATGATTACTCGTTGTTGTTGTTCAAGTGGAAGTAAGAATTTATCGCTTTTGCGACTCTCCCAAGGAATTGTGGAACATTATCAAGGTGGCTTAACCAGAAACGGGGAAGCTGTATCGAGCTATGGAGTGAACTGAGGCGACCGCGCTTGGCTTCTGCAAAAGTCTCAAAGCTGATTCAAACTGTTTTTTGAGTTATAAGCGCATTGCAGATAGGAGTGGTCAATTCCAAGATGTAGTAATTAAGTGGGGTAATACAGTATGACGTGTGCCAGTGTTCATTCAAAATGTCATAGTTGCGAAGAAAGGATCCCTAATACAAGCAATTTGCTAAATCTGTTAAGTTTTCTGTTCGACCGAACGGGAAATCGCTTCTTACTGAAGAGCAAATTAGAGGGGTCGGATCAAGGTTCGGACCAATAGGGCATGTGACAAGATGTGCAAAGCACATATGACCTAAGTTAGGCTCCGTCAACAGGGAGCGAGGCACACGCCGAAAGTGAGCACTTTCGCAGAAAAAAATTTACGAGTCGGTTGTAGAGCAACACAGATAGGGAGAAAAGTAGACTTATGTCGGCTAGGGGTAGGAGAGACATATCCAGATGGATGGTCCGCCCACAGTGGGCGGAGCGTGCTCCCAAACTTGACATTCGAAACATCTCGTAGTTCCGTTCCAGAGCACTCTGAAGACCGAAAAATAGTAGATTCGGGCAAGCATGGGGTCAGTGGGCGAGAGATGGGATGCACACAGTTCGACTAATGCTAAAGTGTGATTGTCTAGCCAATATCGCCACTGGACCAAAAGAGGACAAAATGACTAAGTCTACTGAGGCGTATGCAAAAAAAGGTACAGAAAAGGGATAAGCGGTTACAAATGAATTGTACATTGTTGATTATTCTCAATGCACCAGCTGTTTACCATCAACTTCGGAACTGTAAAATTCACTTGGGTACTAATCTGGCCAGTGCACTGACCTCTGTAGGCATACATAAGTTCTATGTCGGTCTGTGGATTGCTTAGCTCAGTTGAACGACTATGGAAGAATCCAAGTCTGCAACTGATGTGATCTATGTGGCTTACCATTCACATCCAGAAGTGGTCCTGCGGCGACTAATCGTCTAGGTTGAGCAATGCTTTAAAATGGTCATCTGTTCGACTACTCAATTAGTAGACGGAAATCGGTCGGCATTGCAAGGTATAGACAGCCTCAGAGAATTTGAGACGGCTGGCGTCAGATCCGAATGAAGTCTGATATCATTCAGAGCTGCAACTCGTTACCGTTATAAACTTTCGTGCCAAAAAGTAAACTGGCTGTATTTTCTGTTAATAGTCTGATGTCAAACCATTCTTCTGTTATAGTTCGTGAACATTGTGGGAAGGCCTTAGTTTTTCTAGTTTTTCCTTGGTTTCCTGGATCGTGGCAAAATCTGTTCTATTTTAACGCTTTCTATCTAATCTGGGAGCTGAACTCTAGTGCTACCCCCTTCAAAGTGCATGAATACGCGAGTGAGCTTTGGTCTTTTTGGTGTGAGCTTGCTTAGTGCAGTAAATGTAAATTTTGTGAATGACTCGTTCTTGAGTTTTGCATAAATCAACCAGATTGGCCTACATTGTTGATATTTGATGAAGATGAATCCACTGATTACGGTGTGATTTCCTCTTCCGATTATGGAACTTTGAGCAATTCGCAATTGGAAAGTAAGCGTTGTGACAGATCATTTATCCTAATTTCCAAAAATAAGGAAAGCATTGGTTCAGAATGCCTTTACAGTCTTGGTTGCTGTGGATGGTAGGGCGTGGCCGGCGGGATGGGTTTGGCGCGGGGCCAGACCTGTTTTCCACTAGTTGTTGAAGCGGGTAAGAGACAAGGCTGTATCATCTCCTTTGTATCAGCCGTTCTCCACCGAACTTACCCACTTCAGCATCTGATGAAAACGGGTTTGGCTCCGCGCCAAACTTATCCTGCCGACCAGACCGTGCTCCATCATTTGCAGCGAGCAAGGCTGTACCTTCATAGAATGAGAGGGAATTCGTAGCCCTAAGAACTCCAGGTGCTACTTTTTCCTCAGGGAAGGCCATAGGACTTGGAAAAATTGGGCGTTCACCGCTGAGAAAGAAAACCTCAGTGAGCGTAGTCTCTCAGGGCAAAGGCTCATTATCGTCAAAAAATCGCCATCGAAAAGAGGAGCCGATGTGACCGCTGAGCTTTTAGTTCAGGACATCTGAGGCGGGCATTGCACGCGAACTGCCAGAGCATTTCTTACCCGATGACTTAACACACCAAAGCGTTGTCACGTTGAATCAGTTTGATTTCGCTGCATAAGCCATTCCTGGGATCTACAGAACAAGCCCAAGGGGGTCGAAAGGCAGACAGTTATCGCCAAAGAGCGAGCATGATGGGCCCGCTCGGGAAAATTGTATGAGCTTATGCTTCCAGTTGGCGCTCCTTTCTGTAGATTAGCTGTGACACAAGCGTCAAAGCAGGCCCCGAGTTCAAAAAGGTGAATATGTGGCTCAGTCGCCAATGGCTAGGTGGCATGTGTTTCAGAAGTGAAAGGAAAAACAAATCAAAGAGCGAAAAAAATTCGCTGAAGCCTTAAATGAAATTTCATGCTGGATCATTTCTCTATTTGCATAGGGTGAGGAGATGGCGTGGTCGGACGAGTTCTGACTTGTTGGTATGAACTCTTTCCCCGGTTGAGGAACAACCACATCAGCAGTTAAAAATGAATGTCGGGCGTCTTTGTGGTCAGTGGGCGGAGCAGCGGTTAAGGCGAGCGGATCGCCTTTACCTCATGTATTTTTGAGCTGCGAAAATCATACATTTTCCATGTTTGTGAGCAGGGTCACCTTGTCCAAAAAGGCGCCTGCGAACCATGAATGGGGGCGCGACTTAACTGGAACATACCATGATATTTCCTTTTGCAGTCACGGGCTCGGTCACGTTCAGATTTTTGCAGTGGTAAAATTTGAGGGGATCGCGCCTAATCCTTTATATCTTTCTCCAGCTTAAAATTAGTCGTAGGATTGGTAAGATCAGTCTTTCCAAGGTCCTTTTGTATCCCTAGCCTTTGTCCTATTAAGAAATTTTTTGTCAGTAATGATGAAGGAAAGGGTCTCAGTTTAATTATGAAAGCAGCTTCTAAGAGGGTTTTGCGCTGCTAGTCAGTGGATTTATCAGCAGTAACCTATATGATGTTCTTGAACAGTTTATTTGCAGTTATTCTTCAACTGTAATGGAGGGTGTTCGCCTTCTTCGTGATTCTATACGTTCTGAGCGGCGACTCAGTGACTCATCTTTGTCACTTGCGGAACAGGCTAGATGTGAGTGAACAACTGTTCATAATTGTTTTAGAATATTTGGAACAATTTCAGTGAAGTCGATTAGTTTATGTTCTTTCACCAAGGGATCTCAATTTTCCACAAGAAATAATTGTGAAAGGGAGAGGGGCAGAAAACGTTCCAGCAGCGGCGACATTTCTCTTCAGAGTAGAACTTGTTCTATCCTTCCTCTAATCTCCCATGGGATTGACTGCACTCGGCGCATTGATGATTTCTGTTTACGTAAAGTCGGCATTTATGAAATTGGAAGTGGGAGGGTAGGGGGATTGAACAGCAAAAACATGAGCGCTTTGTTGGGCATCCTTCGCTACATAGGGTACGGCAGCGTGATGTGTGCCCTTCCCCAACACCTACCTAACCAATTTCCCCACATTTTCCAATTTTCCCTTAAAGTTCTGTTATCAAGTGGGCAGAGCGGGGAGGGGAGGGGTTGGGAGGGATATAGTACAAACAGGAAAAATCACGAAAAGTCAGCAGCCGGGAAAAATTTCTTTCCTCCCGATGCGGCAAATTTCTCTCAAAGCCACATACGACCCTCTTCCTTTCTCGAGGGGAGATACGTTTGGCTCGAAACCGTTTATTCATTATTCTAGGCTGCTTATATAGCATATATTTTAATATAGAAATCTCATTAAGAGGCTTCATGGCAAAACATATGTGAAAGGCAAAACATAAGTGAAAGGTGATTCAGTCAGTGGATAGCTAAAGGTTATATATTAAAAGGTGATTCAACCAAGAAGAATTCCGAGCATATGATAATTCTTCAGCAGAAATTCTGTAGGATTACAGAAACCTCTCCCAAAAACGACTAAATGCGCCCCCCTCCCCTCCCTCCCCAGCGAAAAATACGACCCGCCCATGTGTTCCAACAACGATGCTGTACCCTGAAACTACATGGTGTTCATTCATATCGTCGGCAAGGCAGCGTTCATATGTGGGAATTCATAGTTTCGGAGAAGCGGCCTTGGAAAGAAGATGCCAGAAGGAAAGTTGGTGTACGTATTGGTTTGAAGAATTCTTCAGGGG
>MU940506.1:0-16236 GCA_036418165.1 Cooperia oncophora
CAGGGGGGCGGGAGGGCGGAGGAGGGGGGAAGGGGTACATTATGCGTCTGAAACGGGAAAATCGAGAAAATTCGTATCAATCGAAAAAAAAATTGTTCCGTTGATGTGTTGACGTGTCGGGAGACGTGGATAAAATTGCATTCAAGAGCAAGTAGTCAGCAGAAGCACGTTGAACGGCCAAACCTTTTCATTATGACGTAAACTGTTTCAGATTGCTCGAGAGGCTCTGATCCATTACCCGTCAGTGGCCGCCACTCAACATTTGCAGCTCAAGAGTTTTTTCAGTAAGCCTTTCAGTAGGACTTTCAGTTTCTTTCAACGAAATCTTTTTCAGTCCCAATGGAAGTCAGATCCATCATCCTACTCATCCTACTAGTACCGTCCTTATCATTCCGTACTGTCGGGGCGGCACAGCCGCGCTGCACTGTGACGCGACAGCGGCTGCGGCTCGGTGACGGTGAATCAGCTGATTTCGATGGAATTCGGCTGCAAATTCCCACTTTTTCAGCTCCACAAGCTAAAGCAGCTAAAAAAGGAAGGTGAGTTACTGAATGAGTGAGTTACCAAACTGAATTGTGCTGGCTCTGATTTCCTTCATTTTTGTGTCGATTATTATGCTCTTTTCCTTGCATTTTGCCTTATTTCAGGCATTTATTCAAAAGGCTTACATTCTTTCAGAGTCATTCAGAGTCAGTTTAATTCAGAATTGGTCAGAATAACTCAACTTCCATTTTAGAAGAGCCAGCCGAATTCCATCGAAATTAGCTGATTTCGTCACTCGAGCCGCGCAGCCGCTGTTGCGTCACAGTGCAGCGCTGCTGTGCCGCCCCGACAGTCCGTAATGATGAGGACTGTATATGTATATGATCTACTGTGTGTGTAGCTCTATCTGTCATGAAATTGACTATGCCGCCCGTCACGGGAACGCTGGACTGAATGACAGTTCCAAGATAGGGCAGCACGCGAACACTATTTGGGGGGGGGGGGGGTGACAGAAATGATCACAGTCGATAAGATTCGATGGCAGGCTCCAGAAGAGGGGAGTCGTCAATTCTATAGTGCCCGCAGCAGGAACTGTAAGGAGTCAGTTCTCTCAAGTACGTAGATGACTGAAAAATACATGTACACCTTTCCAAACATTAACAAATATAGTGTAGTTGCTGCGGACGATTGGGGGTGTCAGGCGGGATGAGTTTGGTGCGGTGCCAAACCCGTTCCCACCAGTTGTTAAAGCGAGCAAGTGATATGACTGTATCATATCGTTCGTATTACTCGTTTTCTACCACTTTTTGTCGCATGTGCGCTTCAACAAGAAGGCAGAGAACGGCTTTGACGGCGTTACACACCCATAGTGCCTAACGCGCCCAACCGTCCGCACAAACTAGAGATTATCTGAAGTGCATGTACGAAAATCACTTGACTTTTCCACTACCAGGGAAACTGTTGAGCTTGTTGTTGTTGTTGTTGGAAAGGAGAATTATTGGAGGGGATGCTTCTGACGGCGTTTTTAGTTCTGCAGAAGATTGAGTGAGAGAGAAGTTGCGTTTGAGTTATTCTCGTCTGAAGCACAACAACTCCGCTCGTGATTCAGCCACTAACGTCTTAGTAACTAAACCCATCCGAAAAATTTCACAAACGGGAAGATTCGTTTTCCGAGGAGGTAGAAAACGCAAGAGTAGAGACATTGCTTGAGCATGCCGTCTTGTGTGTTCTCTAAAACCCCACCCCCACTAAAAGCTATCACCCGTGAAAAGGCTCCGTCATTTCTACCCGGCTAGTAGGTCTGCTCCACCTCTAATTTGCCATAGAAACACACGGCCGCAAGCGCTTGCGAGTCGTTACGTATCTAATCCTTCTTGTCTGAGCAAACAATGGTTGGGATGTCGTACCGGGATCTTTTTCCGGGAGTGAATTCGTACTGACACCGCGATTTCACACATCCAATACTGTACACTCTTTTATGTCTTTTATGTACGTGGGCGCAGCCAGGACCGTCATACCGTCCTGACACGTGACGGTCTTTCCTTTAAAAGACGATAAGAATATGGGTACGTCAGTAAGAAAGACTTATTACCTAGCTCTCATCTACGACTTTCCTACGATCAAGCTGGACTGCAATATGAGACCACCTTTGTATTTTTTTCAGTTGTGAAACTATATAGGTTTGAGTGTTACTAATTTTACAGTTACCGAATGTTCATCAACGACGGAGGAGTTGAGCGTGACGGAAATTTTAATTGGGAGGTATTCGTTGCTCTATCAACGGCATGGATAATAACTTGTCTTTGTCTCATAAGAGGCGTCACACTGATAGGAAAAATCTCCTTTCTGACGGCAACATTACCGTATGGTATAATAGGTAACAACATACACATAAATACACACTCCGCGATAATAATGAACAAGGGAGACACGTCAGGGTCATTATCATGAGGCAACGATGATCGTGGTGGGAGTGGTGACGCATAATCATCGCCATTAACGAAGCTCTCGTGCTACATAGTAAGGCAGCGTTTAGGCTTCGTAATATTAGGTTGTCCGGAAAGTTCTCAGCGTTTTGTGCACCTATTCTTTGTACATTCGCTGATTAAAAACTCATTCTGCCTTGCTTCTCAGTAGCACATCCTGTAGAGAATTTCTTGCGCTATCTGATGGTATAATTGCCGTTTCACCATTGCTTGATAAACCCCTTTTTTCAAGATTTTTTCAAGCATGTGAAAAGAGCACTTCGGACGATTTTTTTCGACTATAAATTGGGGCAATCCGCAATCGAAACAGCTCAACAAATTAACCAGGTGTGGGGGCCCAATAGTGCTAGAGAAAGCACTGTGCGGCAATGGCTCAACAAATTTCGTTCTGGAGATTTCAGCCTTGAAGATGAACCTCATAGCGGTCGACCTAAAGCAATATCTGACGAGGATTTTAGGGGGATTTTGGAGGCTGACCCATCCCAAACAGTTCGAGAGATAGCAGAAGAGCTAGGCCTTGGCAAATCCACTGTTGCAGATGGTCTGGAACGCATTGGGAAGGTGAAAAACTCGACAATTGGGTGCCCCACAATCGGAGTGACCGGCAGGAATCGGCACGTCTCGAGGTTCCTTCTGCATTGCTTTTGCGCAGCAGAAACGACCTGTTTTTGGGCCGAATTGTCACCTGTGATGAAAAATGGGTCATGTATGATAACAGGAGACGTTCCGGACAGTGGTTGGATTTCGACGAACCACCGAGGTAATTTTCAAAGCCGAACCCTCACGAAAAAAAGATTCTGGTCACGGCTTGGTGGTCATCGGCTGGTGTGATCCACTATAACTTTTTATCACCAGGCCAAACCATCACAGCAGAACCCTACTGTGAAGAAATCGACGAATTGTACCGAAAATTTTGTCAGATGCAGCCAACACTTATCAAAAGAAAGGGTCCGATTCCTTTGCATGACAACGCCCGCCCACACGTTTCACAAATCACTATCCATAAATTGAACGAATTGGGGGTTGAAGTTCTACCTCAACCGCCATATTCTTCAGACCTTTCGCCAACCGACTATCACCTTTTCTAACATTTTCAGAACTCCCTTGCTGGAAAATACTTCATCAATCAGGACCAGGCAAAAAAGCCTTAGTGGATTTCGTGAATTTTCGACCACCCAGTTTTTTGATGGGATTTCTCGACTGCTGTCACATTGGCAAAAGTGTGCTGATTCGAATGGTGCCTATTTCGATTAAATCCGATGAGTATTAAAAAAGTTACGATCGTTTAAAGTGAAACACCCAAAACGCTGAGAACTTTCCGGACAACCTAATAGCAGCGCTTGGATCGCGTTTCGACGCAATCGATGCAGGCATCGATCGCGCCCAACGCGCGGCCGAAACGCTGCCGTCGCGAAGTCTGAAGGCTGTCTAAAGAGTACCAGGTACGATGCTTGCGGATTCCGTCAGTTCTCCGCCCGTTCGATTATCGTGGAATGTGCCTTAGTCCATGATAGGCATTGATAATAAAGCGCATTCGAGGAATAATGCTCGTACGTGGAGCGACCATGGATGGTGCAAAAGCAGGTATCGATTATTTACTGTTGAATCCCGATACGAGCAAGCTGTGGGTGCTGAAGGTATGTGGTCATGTGCAGCGACTTTTTGAATTAGGTGATCTTTCCAATTTCAGACATGGGTTGAGGCCGTCAAACAGTTGTGCTTTAGTCTCAGTATTGGCTTTGGTGGTCTGCTAGCACTTTCATCATACAATAAGAAGGGACACAACTGTTTCCGGGTAGGCGGATTCTTATATAATATTCTTCCTCAGCGTTTGTCCCTGTACCTACGCCACCTTTCACGATTGAATGCCTGATCGGGATGAACAGGGCACATCATTGTTGGGGATTCCCCAAAAGGGGGGTCGTCTTCGGCTGCTGGGAGAGGGGGGTCGTAATGAGTGCGGTAGCCAGCGCAAAGGTGTCAGTGTGCTGAGTCCTGTGTAGCGAAACTTGCTTTGTAGAGAATCCGGATATGTAAAAAATAGTACAAAACTTTCTTTGATTAAACTAATCAGAAATTAACTGGAAATATTAATAAGTCGACATCATCTCGTAAGTAGGTATATGGCTAAACAGTACAACTCATACCCTGGTCCGCTGCGGATGATGGGGCGTGTCCGAGCGACCGCGCTTGGCGCTGAGCCAACCTGTCTTTTTTCTTACGACAAACGACAGGACTACTAGTTCGTATCCATTCGTATCAGACGTTTTCCAGCTGTTGCTCTAATATATCAGAGTCAGCAATTGAAATAGAAATTGGCGGAGACAGATCTGGCGGCGTCGGACACGGACACGCCCCATCATCCGCAACGGACAACACTGTAAACAAGTGCGTAGGTTGGCCATGGAACTCCCTGAATCCTGTAAACACATCTGCTCGTGTAGACAGGCATTGCGTGGAACTGCGCCATCCCAAGGCGCTAAAACACCTACTGCTTGCTCCTATTCCACGAAGGGATGCATTCCAGATGCATTTCTGGATATCCGAGTACGCTCGCTTGAAACGGTACACAGAAAACGGATTTTTTGAGCAGCTCGGAGTGCTCCTTGAAGACAGCCCCCGCGCTCAAGTAGTACATGGTCGTCCTTCCTTGTGCAAGTAGTACAGCCCCCAAGCTAGAGACTGTCCCACTCTCGCAACTCCACAGCGAGCGATTAGCGAGCTACAGCCGCTGAAAGTTCTAGTTCTAACGCCCGCTCAGTTGGACCGCCCACTTGCTAGATGCCCTCTGCGGAGGCCGCTCAGTTGTTCTTTGTTGGGGCGGCGGGCATTAATCGGAATCGCATGCCCTTTTTGCTGACCGCGCTCGTGCTCATGAATGATTCTGCTCTCCTTCATTACATTTTATTCATTAGGGGCATATACATTCAACTCAACCCATTTCGCAAGGTGAAACGCGTAAAAATCACGAGTGACGCAATTTTCGTGGTGCAAAAGCTCGACGCACTTCACTACACTAAAATGTGCGCTACCGTAACCCAAACCTTAATCTCTTTTTCCGTCCAAAAGTTTTTCCTCTGCGTTTTTTTGTATTCTTTTTTTGCACTGGATGATATCAACTGCGAGATGTGATAGAGAGATTTGTGAGCTAGGGGTTGCACAGAGACCGCAGGGAGGTGTGACTGTGAGGGAGCGATTTTGTTTATGGTGTTCTTGAGGACTCTTCTTGTTTCTTCTCTTGAGGGATTACTTATCAGCTACTGTTTCATAATTGAAAAGCAATTATCCATGCCACTTTTGTCGCGGAAGCTGTCTTTAATAGGTCTCCAACGCAATTATCTCATGAATTCCGGAAACTTCAGAAACAGTTCAAGTAGTTTTGAAAGAGAAAATCTTCTAGCATTCGACACTGGTTTCAGATTCCCAAACTGTTGAGGTTCAACTAAAATATCTTGGTTCAAACTTGACAGTTTGCATGCAAAAGTCAAAATCCTCAATAGATCCCCAGGCTGAATTTCTCTCTAAATTTGGCGACCTTCATAAACACTTTCAGTACTTTCGGAAGCTCAAACCTTTCTCTACACGACTGCGTTCTCCTCTTTCCCACAGGTCCGCTTTTGAGGAAGTTATGGCCCTTCAAAGACACCCTACTTTCCTGAAAATCGCGCTCCAATCCAACCACCTTGCAACCACCTTGCGGCGTTGGTCCTGCCCAGAATCCCTTCCAATCGATTCCTCGGTTTTCCAGCTGATTTCGGCTGGTCAGTTCCACTTTATCTTCTTTTTTTCTGTTATAGCTTTTTTTCTTTTTTTCTGTTAGAACTATTAACACGACTGTACAAAATGTATCGGTCTAGAAGTAGCGGTAATAAAGGTAGCGGTAACGTGCACTTTATTTTCTCAGCAAGCAATGGAGGGATTTGGCCGCATTCAAGGCTTGCGATTGTGGCAAAGTGCAGAAATGACGAACTGACGAAAAGCATTGGATACGTATCCATTCTCTGCAAGTATTCATCTCTCCATTTCTGAATTTCGTCAATCTGCGCTGCTTCAGTTTTCATTTCCGCATTTCGTCACTATCGCAAGCTATGAATGCAGGCCTTTTCCGGGAACTGATTGTGTTTTGTGAGGGGTCATCTATTCTTTTCAACGCACTATGTCTTCGCTTCATACCTTGCGACAGCGAGGAACTGACCAATTGAAGAAATGCAGAATCGAAGAAGTGTGTTCCGTTCCCGCCATTCGCAGTTTTTGATTCTTCAGATCAATGAGTATCTGGTACTTTTCGTCGGTTATTCAATTCCGCATTTCCTCAACGCTTCACTGACGCACGGTATGAACGCGGCCTTATGCTGCGTTCATACTTTCAGCGTGGCAAAACGGCCCGCGAACGCTGGCGTTCACCGTATGTTGTTCGTTATCGTTATCAAATCGTTAATGGGGTCCGAAGTAGGCTACTTTTTACTATTTCGTTATTGTTGTTTGTCATCAAATTTCTCCCATTCACTTTTTACTCCTCCGTCCTTACCTAAATCTTCGAAAGGGGTATCACTGAAGGCTTCGGTTATTAGGGAGTTAAGAACCATTCTTTTCGAAAAACTTGTTCTTTTTATCACCAAACCGTAAAAAGAAGAGGGGGAGTACCGAGCCCCAAAAAAAGGAGGGGGGGGGTCGTACGAGCTTGACCAAAATCCTCAACCAGTGATGTGCCCTGGGGAATGAATGCCGGCTATTTTGAAGATCGGTGTGGCAGTCATGTCGCCGGTAGCCGCTGTTGGGAAGCGCCTTTTTTTACCGCTTTCCTAAGTAGGCTTCGAGGGAGGAGACGCAGGGGACGGTGTCCAGCCTTCGCGCGAATGCTACGTGACACAGTAAATCGAAGGTGCGTTTTCACGGCATTTTTTTTTTTCTGCTGAGGAGAATAAAAGAGGAGAGCTAGACACCAGCACTGACCACGGCCTAACGACCATACACCACACTTCGGCTGGATTACCAACAGACACTGCCTGCAGTGTCGAGACAATGCGCGTCCGATCGCGTGACGCCAGCCGTCCAGCGGAGCATCTTCATGTCCATCATACCGAGCCCAGCTTCGACTTCTTTGGTCGCGGGTCAACACCCTGCAGCCTAACTGTAAGGTAGCCGGTAACGACGTCTTTATAGATCTCTTGAATTGAATACGCTCTGGCATCTTTTCCTTTTCGCAAAGAATCTGCAAGATATGGATGGCCATTTAGACGCATGGCCGCAGCTCACAGTGCGCTCCACTTCTGACTGTTACACTGCCATGCAGGAAGTGTCATTGCTGAGCTGAGACACTCGAATGTGGTCAAGAGCAGAAGCAGACCAGACCCAAGAAAACTAGACCCGGTACTAGAACCGGCACCTTCCAATGGCTCTGTGAGTGCGCTGCACCGTACGACACGGGGCTGCTCTTATTCTCTCAGCTCAATGCTTTGGTGTCTATTATTAGACCTTGAGGAATCTTCATGTGAGACTCCGCGTGCTATGATTTCAGGCACGCTGCCTTTCTACATTGCTTTTTGCGATGTTGCTAGCGGCTTATAATATTTTGAAACGCATTTCCTGCTCTATAAGTAATAGATACAGAAGCGTACAGGTGCTTCTAAATAACCTGGAGAAACTAGATACTCGCAAAATTTTTCTATTCCAACTCAGATTGGGCAAGAAAGCTGCGAAAACATGGGCAATCCAACAAGAGGTGCATTTACCTATATATAAAATACTATGCTTGAATTTGAAGCTCTGAAGGCTGCAAAATGTTCTGCACCGGCGATGAGAGCCTCAAAGAAAGTGAGCGTGGTTTACGATCATCGGATGATGACAATGGACAGTTGGAAGCCTAGATTCGAAAAAAAAATCGGCGTACAACGTGAAGGGCGAGATGCTGAATGGGGCGCGACGGCTCGGAGATCGAAGTCTCCAAGCGAGAGAATATGTGTGTCCACAATGCAAGAGATGAAAGTCGAATGCATTGGCTGCGTTCACGCTTCGCGATGACGCAACGTCGACGCGCTACTATCACGACGCTTCAAAACGTTATACGAGAGCGCATTCGCAGATGTCCTCTCGATTGATGTGGACAACATATGCGTAACCACACAATGACGCGACCATATCTTATCTCACTCGATACTCTCAACACAACATGTGGCAGGACTGCATTGATCTAAGCCGTCGGCAGGAGGAATGCTGATTGTACGGGTTTATTTGCCGGTTGCGGCCGTCCTGTTGCATATCTGCACTCAATTGCGCTGTCCGGCTCCATCGCGAAGAGTTTGAAACGCTGCCTGAGAACCATTGGGAATAGTGGGTGCACTAAAATTGTGTTAGGTATACGCAGAGGGATTTGTCTTAGCCGAGGAGTGAGACTTCATCCACTTATTTTACCTATGCAACAAAACCAACAAATTCATAAAACGTAATTGTGAACGTATATTGCGCAAAAAAAAGGATTAGTGTGTGCTTAGGTGCGGTTCCGCAGCTCGATTTGTCGATCCTTAAAACACGTCCTAGGACTAAGTTCAGTAGTCGAACCTTAAAACACATTATTGTAGGTGCGAAGAAGGAGTCGACCCAGGAACGTCACTTCATGAGCCGAGTGAGCAAAGACCATGGGCTAATGTTACGATAGGACACGCGTGGCACACAGCGAGGGTCTGAGGCGCGCTAATCGACATAAGAAATCAGCCAACATAAGTTTGAAAACTACTGAGAGTGATTTAGAGCGAAGTAAACAAAGAAGGGGGGGGCGGAAGCGTTCGCATCTTCACCAAGATCCGAGGCGCGTAAAGCGCCCACTTCGATCGCATATTACCGGACCAACATTTTGGAAGCATCGACAGCTTTCTCCTTTCCATCAGAGAAAAAATACTTCCCCAGAAACCACCGAGCGGCATTCACGTTTTCATATTTCATTTCCTCACGGAACCAGTTTCGACTTCCTAAATAGCAGAATTGTGATTATACGAAATTATATTTATTTTACTGATTCATATATTACGGCTTGCCACTGTGATCCGACCGTTGCGTTCGCTGACGCTCGAAGAGAACGAGCACAGAGGGATAGGGGGGACTTAGCGGGGCGGGAAGAGAAAAATGCTATCAGGTCCGGGGTTCCTGAGGAGCTAGAGGCACGAGGGCGAGGGGGGTGAATTAGGTGGGCAGGGGCAAGTAGCGCGAGACCTATATGTTCAATGAGAGAAGCTGAGAGCACTATTTGCAAGTGCCAGAGCCGGCGTATAATAAGGAGATGTGAGCTGACTGCGGCACGAACCAGGATGTCACCGAACTCTACAATGAACATGCAGCGTAGCAAATCACGGTCCGCCTTCACTCTACCAAACTATAGGCACGACACCGTAATCGCGAGTGCCACGGGAGACACGTGCCTGAATGTCAATATTGGCTATGGAGTAAAAAATATGAAAGCGAAGAAATGGAGTAATGGAAGCGAGCCGAGCGTGAAACCGGTGCAGAGCCATGTTGCAATGCCTCTGCTACTATATATAGGAACCGAAACGTCTGTTCGTTTGTCTGTGTTGTTTGTCTGTTTGTCTGTCTGTCTGTCTGTCCGGAAAATAATTCGGAATCACCTGAAGAGCCAGCTAGAAGGGACGGGTCAAGGGTGGGTTGGGTAGGGCATGGGCCAAGATGTACGGAACACACGTGAACCGAGCTAAGCCCCGCCCACTGTGGGCGGGGCGTGCGCACAGTTGTGAGCTACATATTTCAAAAATTCGTAGTCCGGTTCTAGAAGATCCCGGAGAGCGGAAATTGTGGGTAAGGATAAGCAAGATCATTGCGATTGAAATGAGGGAGTCACAAACCCGCCGTTAGATGGGACGGGGCGTGCCTAATAGGGTGGCGGTGCTCGCACACACGAACCTTTCAAAACTTCGTAAGTTCGGTTTCCTCCGAAAGATCGCCGAGGAGAGGGAATTGCTGGGAAACGATAAGCAGTCAGCTTCGGCAGAGAAGTTGAGGCCACACACCCGTGATGGACGGGGCGTGCTATGGGTGGGCGGTGCTCGCCACAGAACTTTCAAAAATTCGTAGTTCGGTTCTAGAAGATCCCGGAGAGCGGAAATTGTGGGAAACGATAGCAAAAACAGTTGGCCGACGAATGAAATGAAGCCAGCCACGACCGCACCAGATGGCAGGCGCGTGCGCGCGAAAGGTGAACCGGTGCCGAGGATAAGAAAACCCTCAAAAAAATACAATCCGAAAAACCTCCAGAAATGGAGTAAGGTGAACAATGATCAAATGATTGGGCAGATGATGTTAAGTAAAGGGATAGACGCGTGGACGGAGTATACCAAGTGGCTATGTTGCCGGTTTATTTTGTGATGCGTTTATTCTGTGGTTCCTCATCACTGACTGGACCGCTGTATAGAAAATTTTGTTGACTGTCTGCTAGGGGGGGTATATACTAGCAGTGAAACGGCAAAAGTCAAAGTAGCGGTATTTCCTCTTGCAAACCAATTTTTTTTTCGATGCCTTTCGACAGGCCACTTCACACGCCGGCAAAAGAGGATCGGCCCGGCGAAGCGGCGATCCGAACTTGGTATTACAATACGTGACCGTGGCAGTAAGCCGGTACTAAACGTAACCGACTCTTATTGGCAGCGACCGTCAAATGAGAAATATCCGTCGGCGAAAATTCACTCTGTGTCAGCGAATGAGCGAAGAGCTTCACTGTGGCAAGGACAGTTCCGACATTCTTCCACCTTCGTTTGTTCGCCTTTTCTCTCACTGGGTATCGCGAGACTGAGGGGGGGGGGGGGGGGGGGGGGGGGGGGGGGGGGGGGGGGACTGAGTGCTACGCATGCCAATTGGCGACCTTATCGGCATACTCGAGTACAACGCGGTATTGAACTATTTGAGGGTCAATACCGCAAGAGTGCCTCCTCACGATCTATATGTACTTTACCATTGAACATATAACTCGAATTGTTTATACTAGCTATCTATTAAGGGACGCAATTATCGTGGTCGTTTGTGACGGCTTAATGAGCATAATTGGTGGTGTTGCTGTGTTTTCAGTGGTAGGAGCATTATCGAAAAGCACCGGGAAGCCTATAGGACATCTCTTCGGTTCAGAAGGTATCTCTACTTTTTATAATTGTGGCTATTTTGCATTTGCCATTCGACCCTTTGATTTTCGATCCATTCCCCGAAATTGCAATGCGACCACCACTGGTAAGTCATAAGAGAGGTGAAAGCAGACAGTATCACCGGGTCCATCACCTCCATAATAAGTGGAACGATCCTGCCTCTGCTCTATCTGGGTGGGGGTTTGCATTTCATAGTCCATGAAGATCCATAAACGCTTCTTTTTTGACAATGTATGTCACGTAAACCAAAAACCGCATGGTGCGAAATTCCCTCATACAACAAAAAAACGGCTACCCACCTTGTTTTCACCTCAGTGGTAAATATGACCCAGCGTCAAAGCGAACGTTCTGCGCCAGTCTATTTGAGCCTTTCCTCGTTTTCTGTTTATCGGGCCGGAGCGTGAGAGTGATCCGTGGACAATGAAAAAAGGACTGAGCGCGAGAGGAGAAGTGGAGGGACCGGAGTTGAACTGAAGATGTGTTGGTCGTCGAGAGGTGCGTGACAAAAGGGGTATGGTGCGATGCGCGCAGCAATCTCCCCTGCGTGTAGCCGAGCGTACTCGCTTTTTTAAGGGAAAGATAATGCACACAATCAGCCTTACACGCAGTTGCAGGAAACACCGGAAGAAAAAGGGTTGGAAAACAACAAAAAAGGCACGTAATTTTTTGCGATTGCTCTCTATGCTCATGTGCAATTGTACTTGTTTTTTTTCGTCTGAGGCTATAAAGCTACGGTCTGGGAGCGATTATGAACTCCTGATTTTTCTTCCGCCAAGCGATCTTTTGCCATTCAGGCTGACCTACACCTCTCCCTCCCAGAGGATGGGCAGTGGGCGTAGGGAGTCTGACTCAAAGCAGCATCACGAACGTTGACCTTGCTCTATCCGGCTGGCCGTCAGCAATCAATTGTGAGGCCATGTCGATTCAATACCCCTACGATTGTTTGAATTGGAAAGTGGAATGCTTGTCGCACACTAAAGTCGGTGTCCTTCTATAAACTTAAACTTTTTCTTCAGTGATCGTTCAACTGGTCATTGGACTTTCTGAAAAAGCGCAGACCTGAACATCGTTCAGCATCTATGCGTCCCATTTTGAGTGGGTAATAAGGTGGTCAGCTAATTTTTTGTGGGGGTAAAATGGGTTGGAGGAAAATGGTGACGAACCATGACGCTCCGTGTTAATTGACTTGTCGCACTATACTGATTAGGAGGCAGTAATTAATGATGTGCGAAAGCGAATCTCATTAGGCCTGAGCCACGTCTCGCGCTAACTGCTGTTGGCTGTGGCTGTTGCCTCGGTAAGGAAGCGAGAAATTGATCAAGCCTAAGTCGATGGAAGAGAAAGGGACGAAGGAGAAACATGTCAGAGTGTGTAAATCAAGCGAATATTGTTCCTGCTTCTTGCGTCAGACGCCCATGGACTTGCTGTAGATGCCCAACCGCCCGAGGCTCCACAGGGTGAGTTGCGATTGACGTCTAATATTGTTACAGTAAATGGGGTGGAAAATAGGTTGCAATATTGACTATATATCATAATAATTTATTACATCTACAGGCAATGCAAGCGGTAGATACCCCCCAGCTAATAGATTAGTGTTAGACATGTGCAACCCTTCAGGTCTAAATAGCATAATGATATCCTGTGAAGACACGAAATTTAGGAATTATTCAACCGCCCCCAGTCCAAAGAGGAATTGTGGAAGGACCGTACAGGTTCTCAAAAGATAGGAGCTACAAAACAATGGAAAGAAAGAATAGCCGTGTAGAAGGTAACAATGTTAATGAGAATAAGTCCATGTAAATATACCGTTTTTACTTATAGATATTATTAAGTATGTTATTCAATGGTAGTTGGCGTGATTCTGACGTCTGCCCATGAGTATTTTATAACAGAATCCCCCGTTTATTTTTATAATACAGGCTTATCTATAAAATATTAATTATAATAAATTCGATATCCAATATTCATCTTGGTTCAATAGCATCTTTTGTCATATCTGATAATCCCCCTACACTCAATATAAACCAGCGTACTCTAGTCTGTCTGTTTGGCCTGTCCCTGTCTGTCTGTCTGTCTGTCTGTCCGGAAATTCGGAATCACCTGAAGAGCCAGCGTGAAGGGGGCGGGTCAAGGGTGGGTTGGGTAGGGCATGGGCCAAGATTGTAGCGAACACACCCATGAACAAGCGTGAGTCCGCGTCCACTGGTGGGCGCGGCGTGCTCACAGTTGTGAGCAGCACATTCAAAAAATTTATAGTTCGGTTCAAAAGAGCCCCGAGAGCGGAAAAAGTGGCAAACGATAGGCAATCAGTTGGCGGACGAAATTAATGAAGCACACCCCTGATGGGCGGGCGTTCGCCGAAGTGAACGGTGCCGAGGACAAAACCCTCAAAACGCATCCGAAAAACCCCACGAAATGGGGAGTAAGGTGAAACTGAGCAATGGTTTGGCAGATGAAGTTAGTGAGGGATAACCGTAGGGAGTATACCAAATGGTTGGTACCGTCGGCAATAGTTCATTCTGCAAACCCTCATCCGGCCGATCCGACTGGTTCTTTATATAAATGTGTCTAGGGTTGAACAAGTGTTAGCTATTCTCAATGTTTCGGTATATATTACTGATGCTTTGTTATTAGTAGAAATATTTGTACAGCTGTGTGGGAACCTGATAACTTTAAAATTGAAATCGTCAGTTTTATTATATAATTGTGTCAAAATTTTATCATTTATTACATAAATAGTTAAATCTAAATAATTACTTGTGTATTCATTATTGTGAGTTTTTTTCAACTGAAGAGCATTACAGTAGACAAGTTCAATTTCTTTATCAATTATGTTTTCTGTTAGATTGTATATGACCAATTGGTCATCCATGTATCTGTATGGAATGAACAGTTTGTGCCTATTGAACTAGATTTAGCATAGTTGTATTCCATAACTGAAAGCGTGAGATCTGCCAATAGTGGGCTAAAGTTGCCTCCTTGTGGAACACCTTTAGTTTGTTTAAATATGTTATTTGCGAAGATACAGAAGCTATTGCGTAGTAAGTAGTCCGTTAGGTAAATTAAATCACTAGGCCTATAGTATCTGTAGTTGTTCTTTAAGTCGTTTCTATCTGTATATAATACATGGTAACCATTAGTAGATATGTATTTCTTATTTGCATTTTTGAAGCAGATGTTTAAAAGCTCTTGCATTTTATTAACAATAAGGACGTGTTCAAGATTAGTGAACATATCCGTAAAGTCTGCAGTATATATTTTGAGTCCTTCAGATTGAATTGTATTGAGTTCATGGCTTATGTTAATGTTATTTATAGCCCAATACAGTTTCATTGTTCTGTTACGATTCTCTGTAACTCTAGTGTAGTTTATAAAATGGTTTTGAGGGGAGTGAAAATTATGTGGAGTTCTTGGGCTAACGGTTTAAAATCGGCATGAGTCATTGAAAATTTTCGGAAAAGTGGGTAAAAAGGTTGCTATATATTTCAGCTATTTATTAGTTTATTATTATTTATTATTATTATTACAACTATTCAAACAAAAACAAGTGTGCAAATCGAATAAAAATGTATCATATAGTTTTGTTTGTAACAAACTGGGACATCTTTCTGCAGTAGGACTCTATTTGGGCACTTGATACTCCCTGCTGATAAAGCTCATTGAATCTGAAAATAATAATAGTCTCGTTAATGGGTAAACGAAGAAAGTGATTTGAAAAAGGTCCTACTGCGCCATCTTCCTCAGATATTTTACCATGGGCTGGAACCGGATACCGGATATCTTGGTGCTGGTACGAAGGTGCTGATACCGGATAAAAATTGTGGGGCGGTGCTAGATACAAAGGTGTGGGAGACGACGTCTGAGGAAACCCTGAAAACGGAACGGCTGCATCCACATAAGAGCAGGAATCAGCAGAATATAATAATGGTGGATTAGTACTTGAATACATGACAACACAAGGAACTTGCTCAACAACAACTCACGTGTTTGCTTTCTACCTGTTAGCTTAAGTATCTACTCATGACCTCTCGTTGAGGTGTTGTTTGGCCAGAGGGCTTTCAAAGTGATAAAGAAGTCATTATCGGGATAATATAGAAGAGGCCAGAGGGTCATTACCTGAACTAACCCGCCGAAGGCAGGCAATGAGGTTCAGCGATATCCAAGGATGCACTTCGTAAACAGTATGGGTTTCCACGTGACTTCTTGAAGCTTTTCGTCATGAAATTTGGAATGATTGAGCTTATATTTTTTATCGATGCTTAGTTGGAAGCTAGGCATTATACCATTCCAATTAGTTTGACAGGTAGCGCTACCTTATCGTATTACTTTTTCGTAAGCCTTCTTCCCTTTGGAAGATCCTCACGTTTTTTTCAATCTGTTGAGAGCTTTCACTCAATTTGTCGCGGGTGCCTCGACTGACGTGCCTCGGCTTAATGAGGTCCCTTCGCACCTCGTTAATTATGCCTCGAATCATTGGTGCGACAAGTCATTAACGAGGTCAATCGTGAAATTTTCCTACGACCCGGGTGAAATGCGTAGCTCATCCCCGAGATATTCATCATAGGCAACAATAACAAATTTGTTCAAACTCATTTTTCAGCGCCTTCTATCACCTTCGTCACCTATCCACA
>MU940507.1:0-11522 GCA_036418165.1 Cooperia oncophora
TCAAGATTTTTTCAAGCATGTGAAAGAGCACTTCGGACGATTTTTTTCTTCGACTATAAATTGGGGCAATCCGCAATCGAAACAGCTCAACAAATTAACCAGGTGTGGGGGCCCAATAGTGCTAGAGAAAGCACTGTGCGGCAATGGCTCAACAAATTTCGTTCTGGAGATTTCAGCCTTGAAGATGAACCTCGGTCGACCTAAAGCAATATCTGACGAGGATTTTAGGGGGATTTTGGAGGCTGACCCATCCCAAACAGTTCGAGAGATAGCAGAAGAGCTAGGCCTTGGCAAATCCACTGTTGCAGATGGTCTGGAACGCATTGGGAAGGTGAAAAAACTCGACAATTGGGTGCCCCACAATCGGAGTGACCGGCAGGAATCGGCACGTCTCGAGGTTCCTTCTGCATTGCTTTTGCGCAGCAGAAACGACCTGTTTTGGGCCGAATTGTCACCTGTGATGAAAAATGGGTCATGTATGATAACAGGAGACGTTCCGGACAGTGGTTGGATTTCGACGAACCACCGAGGTAATTTTCAAAGCCGAACCCTCACGAAAAAAAGATTCTGGTCACGGCTTGGTGGTCATCGGCTGGTGTGATCCACTATAACTTTTTATCACCAGGCCAAACCATCACAGCAGAACCCTACTGTGAAGAAATCGACGAATTGTACCGAAAATTTTGTCAGATGCAGCCAACACTTATCAAAAGAAAGGGTCCGATTCCTTTGCATGACAACGCCCGCCCACACGTTTCACAAATCACTATCCATAAATTGAACGAATTGGGGGTTGAAGTTCTACCTCAACCGCCATATTCTTCAGACCTTTCGCCAACCGACTATCACCTTTTCTAACATTTTCAGAACTCCCTTGCTGGAAAATACTTCATCAATCAGGACCAGGCAAAAAAGCCTTAGTGGATTTCGTGAATTTTCGACCACCCAGTTTTTTGATGGGATTTCTCGACTGCTGTCACATTGGCAAAAGTGTGCTGATTCGAATGGTGCCTATTTCGATTAAATCCGATGAGTATTAAAAAAGTTACGATCGTTTAAAGTGAAACACCCAAAACGCTGAGAACTTTCCGGACAACCTAATACCAGGTAGTAGATGGCGACAACAGGCAATTCAGAACCGAAAATAGTCATGAATGTCTACGATGACGGGGTCTACATGAAGTCCGGTGCTCAGTCGACAGGTTAACACGAGTCAAGAAAACGCCGCGCCCATCAACCGGCGGAGCAGCAAATTACGATTCTCCTGCCCCTCTCCCATTAAAATGTGTCTTCAAACTCGGTCACCTTGCGAAGCCGGTATGAAATATCGAAATGCCTTGGAAGGCCCGGACTGGGTGAGCTGTCCAATAAGAAGTTCGAGATACAAGCAAGGAAGACCAACGAGTGCAGAACATATTATATACGGTATGACGAACGCTGCTGAAATGTATCAAAAATTTTCATTGACCACGAACAAAGAAAATTGAGTTTGAAGAAGAAGGCAGGGGGTGTATTGCCTAGGGTGCGAGCCAACATTCCAGCAGGCGTCGGAAGGTCTCGACTGTGCTGGGTAGTGTTGCCCTCGAGGTGTGCATGTTCATGCAGTTCAAACGGCATTTTTGCCACTAATGCTACTTGAACCGGCCTCTTCTGGCCAACGTACTCGCTCCTTTTCGTAGCTTCAATTCTAGGGCGTAATTTCTGATATACGAAATGAGATGCGCCACGCGCAGACTAGCACAGTATCATCTTACTAGAAGTCTTGAAGCGTTGCAGCATTGCTACGCTCAATGAGTTGGGCCCTAGTGCAAATGTCCCTACCGGCGTTTGTTGCAAAATTAAATGGAATGTCTTTCCTGGCGAGTGTGACCCTTGAACATGTATATCGCATAGGTAGCGCGAAACAGCTTGTTCCTCCGGCATCGGCGCCAAAACACCACTGCGCAGGGCACATCGTTGGTAATCCCCAACAGGGGGGGGTCGTACGGGCTTCACCAAAATCCCCATCGAATGCTGTGCCCTGCCACTGCGAATCAGATGTGCAGATAACCGATAAACATTACGCACAAGTCAGGGACATCCATACCCATCACTTCTGCGCGGACCCTCAGTGCGCGGCGCATCCAAAGTTGGCGTGATCGGCGCTAAACGAACCATATCCTGCTCCTGCTCCACCACAGGATACGTTTTTCATGCGTTCCTGGTTATTCGAACACGCTCACTCGAAACGGTACACAGGAAACGGGTTTTTCGCGTAGCTGGGAGTGTTCCCTCAAGACATCGCCCATCGGGAGGATCTACCAGAATCCTCACAGACTTCAGAAAACAGTTTCAAGAGGTTTTTAGAAAGACGAAATCTTCAAACACTCGAAACCGTTCCCAGAAGATTTGTGAAATGTTGAGTTAACAAAAAATATATTGATTCAAACCTGTTCAGTTTGAAATCCACTCCCCAACGAATCCCCATGGCAGATTTCTCTGTGATTTCTGTGCCGCAACTTCATAAACGTTTCTAGTAATTTTTGGAAGTGCAACAACCTTCCTTCTACAACGACATACGCCGTTCCTTCTTCCCTACAGGTCCGCTTTTGAGGAAGTTATGGTCCTTAAAAGACACCTCACTTTGCTTAAAGCTCGCGTTCCACATGGCTGGTCGCCCAGAATCCCTTCCCCGGTACCTCGGAAATTTGAAACGACGCTGAGTTTGCTCTCCGTTTCGCTAATTTACGCTTTCGTAATTTATCGTCTTTCTCGCGGTTGTATTCGAAATATCGAATATTTCATCTTCATCTTCTAGGTTTATCGAAGTACACGTCAGAGCGACGGCACGGCAGCAAGTTTTGCTTTGGACCGCTCCAGAGTGCTTTAGAAGGAATTGGCTTCATTTCCTGTTTTTTTTTTTTTCTTTAAATTGCAATTGATTCAGGTACCAGAGTTTGTTTTGACTCGAGGAAAGGTGGGTGAAACCTAATGGCCTTTCTTTTCTATTCTCTTTTCTTGAAATTAGGAATAACGAAATGAGCCAACTCTTGGTAATCCTCAAACAGCGGGGGTATTCCGCCAGGAGAGAGAGGGGTCGTAGTGCGGCAGCCAGTAACGAGCAGCGCAAATTGTCAATGTGGACAATGTCAGTGTCGCGTGGACAGACATTACGCACAAGTTACACCATCCCATCACTTCTGCGCGGACCTCAGTGCGCGGCGCCGCATCAACGTCAGCGTGAATCGCGCTAGAACGAACCTATATTCTGTCCTGCTGCCACCACCACGATACGTTTTGAATGGGCCGGTCCTGGTTTTTCTGGCTATTCGAACACGCTCACTTGAAACGGTACACAGGAAACGGGTTTTTCGCGCAGCTGGGAGTGTTCCTCAAGAAATCCCCATCGCGAGATCTCATGAATCCCGAGAACTTCAGAAACAGTTCAAGAGGTTTTTAGAAAGAGAAAATCTTCAAACACTCGAAACCGTTCTCAGATTTGTGAAATGTTGAGTTAAAAAATATATTGATTCAAACCTGTTCAGTTGAAATCATTCCCCAATCGAATCCCACCTGCAGATTTCTCCTGTGAATTTTGCGACCTTCATAAACGTTTCAGTACTTTTGGGAAGTGCAAACCTTCCTCTACACGAATACGGTCTCCTCTTCCCCACAGGTCCGCTTTTGAGGAAGTTATGGTCCTTCAAAGACACCCCACTTTGCTTAAAGCTCGCGTTCCACATGGCTGGTCGCCCAGAATCCCTTCCCCGGTACCTCGGAATTTAAACAGCTGATTTGCTCTCGTTCGTATTTACTCTTTCGTATTTATCTTCTTCTCGGTTTATTCGAATATCGAATATTTATCTTCTTCTAGTTTACTCGAATACACGTCAGAGCGCGCCCCAGCAATTTTGCTTGGACCGCTCAGAGTGCTCTTAGGAGGAATTGGCTTGATTTCCTGTTTTTTTTTCTTTTAATTGCAATTGATTTAGGTACCAGAGTTTGTTTTGACTCGAGGAAAAGGTGGGTGAAACCTAATGGCCTTTCTTTTCTATTCTCTTTTCTGAATTAGGATAGAAATGAGCAAAAAGCGAGGGGGGCCTCATTCAGGATTGTTACTTTTTCCATTTTTCCGCGCTTACTTATGAAGTTTCTTCCTCCTCGGGGGGGGCCGCTGGAGGGGAAAGAAACTTCATAAAGTTTCAGGCATAAGGGGGGTCGCCGAACCCCCAAAGAAAGGGTTTCGTACGGGCTTAACCAAAATCCGCCATCGAATGCTGGTGCGCCTGCCACTGCCAAATCCAGATGTGCAGATAACGCGATAACATTACTGACCTTTCGCTGCTTTCTGGATAAATCTGCAAGGCCGTACAGTTAGCCAGTACCCTTGCTCGACAAGAGATATTGCGCTCTCTTAGGCAGCCGCTGCGGCACTTTCTACAACATAACCCCATTGTTTGGTGGGTGCTGTTGTAGCGCTATCAAGTGCCTGATGTTAGACGACCCATCGCACCGCCTGCCCACAAACGTCTTGTAGTGCCATCGCTCCCGCCACTTTTATCGCTTCAATTTTTGAAGTACAAGTGATTAGGTCGCTCGCTCAATGGTTGTGTGAAACATGCGTGCGGCCGTACTAACTATATCACTACCAATGACAAACAGTCCCGTGAAAACGAAAGCCTTCTGCGTTTAGTGGCAGTCAAACTTCAATTTCTTTTCATTTGTGCCACTATATAGCTCCTCTGCCAGTACTTTCGAGGAAGTACCTCATTATCGTGCCTGATGCCTTCAAATGCATTGGCACGATATCTTGTTAATTGGCCTAAAATGCTAGCAGGACGCCATGGTGGGAAAATGGCGAAAAAACGAAGTGAAACTGTCAAAAACCTGAGGAGGAATACAAGTTTTCGTTGTTTTTTGAGCTGTAGTTATAGTTTCCTAGCCAATAACCGTTTACGGTGAGAACGGCCGCTGCAGCACCGCAGCTGTTCCATACCATTCTCTTCGCTTCATATTTACTTTGCAAATAAAGCAATACGAGCGCCAGATATAGTCGTCCATTTATGGACGGGCGGGCGTGGTGGGCGCTCGGGTCGTAATGTTTCAGCTCGATATGGCCCTTAGTGTCTCCCTCAGAAAAGGCGCTACGCAGCACCTGCTTAGGGTCGCGGAATCCTATCCTGCCAGGCAGTAGTCCCTACTCTTCTTAGAGATTTATTGTGCCAACTGCCTTTGAGGGGCAAATAGGCCCGAAATTATTGTAGTGCGAGCAGCGCCATCAGCATTTCTGTCTTTTCTAGATGCGGGTCTGAATTTCGCACTGAACTTCATAGAAATGTACTCATTGTCCGCCAGAATGTTGTTCACCAGAACCAGAATGTAATTTCAGAACCCAAACATCGCCTAATCGGCTTGGCTCTAGTAGGAGTAGAGCCACAGCGGATTGATTGATGAAACATGTATTCCAGCACACAGTGATCTGACTTCGATTCCTCAAAAAAATCACATGCAAAGCAATTCAATTGAAAATCAATGCTATCACCTCCGCCATTCTCGTAAGCAGTTGCGGGAAATCGCCATAGATTACCCAATCCAACGGAAAAGCCAATACATGTAAGGATGAATTGAATTTGACTCCCCCAGGTTCCTCTTGATTCGGCTGTCATTCTTATAGAGCCTCTTGATGCACCTAATTGCCTCTGAAACGTTGATCCTGAAAAAGGTAACATCATAAAATGGCCAAGTTAATGCATTGTGCGGAGCTGGAGCTTATAGGTGAGGACGAAAACAAGGAATTCACTGTGGCACAAAAATCTCGGATGGCAATAGTGGTCTGATGACAACGATTATTAATTTCTCATGAGCTTTTATCTTTGGACATAGAACAAGCTGTAGAGGGGGGGGGCTCGGGGCCGAGGGATGGCTGGCGTAAATGTTCCCCAAAATCGTATGGGGCACCTGTAGGCGAGCTCAAATTTGAGTTGAAGGCACGGCAGATTAAATCGACAGGGCATACAGGGTTGAAACCCCCAGCATAGGACCATATCCCAGCAAGGATATGGTTTCACTGAGCAAGCGCTGCGTGGCACCTTTTGTGACCGTAGTGGACGGGGCTTGTATGCGACTATAGGTTTATAAGTGACGGAAATATCGTACGTTATAATAACAACGTTTCCACTTTTTTCAACATTTTGAACAATAAAATTCGTCATAAAGCATGAAAATTTCGAAAAAGAGGCGTGGCCTAAGAGGCGGGGCATAGTGTGGGTTCTATAAGAATTGCCTCTTACGTGTACATTATAATTATGAAAAGACCACCAGAAAAGACACCGGAATATGAAGTTACAAAGTGGCAGAATTTTTGATAAATTCACCGACAAAAGGGCGGAGTCGTCCGGGCCGGCTATCAAATAAAACTGTATTCAAGGCTGTATGGGTGTACTAGATGAAAAATGTGAAAAACTAGTAAAATGCAGTATATGGTGTAAAATGTGTGTTATGTAATAGCAAATCATGTTTCCGACAAAATGGCAAAATGGGCGTGGTTATCCGGGGGCAGGGCATGTAATGAGGCCTGTTGTGTGCAGTGTACATGCGGTGGGCGTTTTGCGGGAGATTGAGAATAAAAAAAGCCGCTTCGAGAAAGACTTCAAAAAAGTCACAGGGCCAAACCAAAGTGCAACATGCCGACCCGAACGCCCACTGCAACCGCCCGCCCACAAATGGCTGTACGATCACAAGGTACTCTCATCGCTTCATCGTGAGGTACAATTGATATGAAGCGTTGCTGCATGGATATAGGGATAATACGTGCAGCCGCATCTATCAAGGCGCTTGTTGGCACAATGCCAACGGGGAACTCGTCAGAAATTTTCGCACAATGCCGTGCAGAACAGAAACTTTTCGCAGGTCAATTTTCCATCGCCTTTTCGTCTGTACTATGTGGCACATTGGCTGCTATTTTCGAAGAATTACCAGAATTATTTTGCCTTACGCCTGCCCGACAATGTAGCAGGTTAAATGTTCTTCTGAAAGATCCATTAATTGCTGAGAACCTCATCTTATCCTATCAGAAAATACCGCCGAACCGGGAACATTGCCATCAGAGGGGATTCTGGATCGGATTTTCTGATGATGGCGCAGAAGTCACTCTTTCACTTATCCAACCATCCCCACCCCGGAGATCCCAGTAGCATAGTGAATATTTGAATAAGAAAGCATGGCAAGATCACTGAGAGATAGAACTAGGTAGATGTGTGGAACAATGAGAGTGTTGTACTTTCCAACAGTCCTTTTTATCCGGATCAAATCGGGATACTAGTGGGACCGCATCCGGTTCTCATGTGTCCTCAGACGGATTATTTGGCTCTACTCCACTATTATAACTTTGAAAACCCGATGAAATATCGCTGAAAATCACCCGTAAACATCATACAGTGCCCCCGATTACGAATATGGTGTCCTTCATCAGCGTGGGCTCCATTTGGTGTCATTGGGCGCTAATTTGAGATCGCCGCTTCTCCCATTTAACAGTGAGTAAATTCGAGGATTACTAGGGTTATTAGACATCCTGATCACAAAAATGGCATTCGATCTGAGCACCAGCGCTACTGTAGAGCGCTCTGATCATCTGCGCTCTGCTAAGGCTGAGTATCGCTGCTCCTCCCATAGACCTCAACAGAGCGCAAAACGTCGCTGATCAAATGTGCTCACGTCAAATGCGCCTTTCGTATACAAGGCATCAGACAGTCCTACCATGCTAGTTCTTATCTTTTTTTCGTTGAAAAGGTGAAGACACTCAATCGGTGCCTATTGGCGCCAAACAGCTGAAGCGCTTCGAACGAATACCTAGATTACCTTCGAACACAGAGTTGAAGCGAATTCGTTAAAAGCAGTGTCCGCGATCAGGTATCAAGTTGAAAATATGGCGTCAGGAGGTTAGAGTGGTCCGTGGCGAACAGCCTTGTACCGGTTTCGCGGCAAGAAATTTCAAGGGAGGGGCGTTAAAGCGCAATATACAGGGGGGGGCAAAAAAAGGACACTTCGACCGAGTCACATATCAGCAAAGTTTTCGCAGCCCAGACAGAGGACGTGGATACGAGTACCAGGGCGGAAGATACCCAAGATGTTCCTCTATAAGCAGGAGCTGGCTCTCGCCCATCACCTTCATGTACACCAAAATATGAAGTCATCTCCAGTCGCAGCCTGACTGGAGAAGACCTTTGGAATTCATGTCACCTCCAAACAGCTGCGAAACTTCTAGTGTGGAGTCACCCATGGATAGCTACCTGGAGACCAGTACTCTCAATCTGGAAGACCTCCAACATCGAGCAGCTCCGACAACGTCGCCACGGTCTAGGACATCATCTTCACCACAGTCGCCAAGGCGCGGGTTGATGGTATGGACCGGACGTACCTGGAATGGAAAGACCGATATTTTCTTCGTGGACCCCGGACTGAAGGTGAGCGCTGGCGGTTACATCGAGCAACTCGAGAAGAATATCCTCCCCACATGTCGTCGCCCGTACCTTCTTGGAAACTTTGTACTGCTACAGGATTGGGTGACACCACATGAAATTGAAGGGCGTTGGAAAAACTCTCGCCTACTTGGAATGGAAGGGCGTTGAGTTCCTGAAGAAGATGGAATATCTAAGCGGGTCACCTGACCTGAACCCCTCAATTACCTGGTTCGGGCGGAGTTCAATAGGGTGGTCTACAGTGGCGGAGAAATCAACGATCTCGCTGAACTCAGGCACCGAACCATGGTTGCGTGGCAGAATCTCTCGATGGCGGTGGTCCAGAAGGCTGTGGCGGAGTATCATGATAGTATTTAATATGCTCTTCAATATGGTGGTAAAAATGTCCGATCAGAATTCAATAAAGTGTAACTTATAGCGCCTCGAAAGTCAATGAAGAAAAGTGTCTTTTTTTATTGCCCCCCCCCCTAGGTTCAGTGGTTCCTCCTTTTTTTCCAGTGACTCCGCCTCCAGACTCCGCCTCCAATGCCCGGCTTTCAGTGAAAAACGAGATTGCAGGACGAAAAAGCATGAAAATCGTCACTTGTACGATCGTAGAGTTCTTATCGGTGAATCAGCTGTGCGTATGAGGGCGTAGTGTGGGAGATAGAGTTAATTAAGGCACCTACAAACTGGGTCAAAATGGGGTTCTATCTAGGGCGAGTGGCATGTTTTTCGTGCTTTTTCTTCACTGTCGAGTTACTCAACCCCTTGTCGTCTATATGGAACCCCCTAATCCACTATCTGGGATGGCGAATAATTGCGGGTTCTGCCTTTAAGAAAAGTGGTTGGCAAATGGCAACGGCGACAAAAGTGTCATGTTCGTTACGACGCCGGTGAACAACCTCCAAAGGCGATGTTTCAAAAGCGACCATTTTTAGATGAGCTGCATTGATCAGGGAGAGGTGGCATAATGTCGTTTTTTTTCTTCTCACGTTAATTTTTCCCTTCATGCCTTAAAGCCTATGAACGGTCAGGGGACGGTTCGGCGACGATCAAGGGGGGGGGGCGGGATTCTGCACTCGTGCCACTTCCTATGTCGTGCTGTCTGGCTTTCGAGGGGTACTCGGAACTCAAAGGCCGGTATTAGGTATGGATTGTACTGACGTTGCTTTTTTTTCACAGCGTCATGATGTGCCCTGGTCGCGCTAAAGCAACCATTCCAAGCCAGTAGACTTGTCACTGCACTTTGTAGATAGTTCGAATGTGTCACGAAATCTTATAAAAATATGAGGACGAAAATTAATCAACATAGTACGAAGGTTGCCGTAAAACAAACGATTTCTCGTGAGGAACAGAGCTGAAAGGATAAAGTGCATAGGAACTGGAATGCGCCGTGTCCCTCATTTCGTGTAGAATCATAGAAGCATTTCAGTTTTTCGTTCAATTTGTTCAGTGACTAGCAGGGTCGTTGTGGCACCCAGAGAGGAATACAATCATTGCATTAACACTACTAAAACATAGCTGCAATTGATAGCTTCGGTTTCTGTCAGAAGCAGATTGTTTTTTAATGAGCAGTTAATAACTGTCAGACGAGATGTCGTTAATGTTACTCAGGCAGCCCGATTATTACTTCCACCTAGCCAGAAAATGAAAAAAGAGATTGTGTTCCCCGTTAACCTAAACTTCCACCTTTGGGGACTCAGGTGTGATTCCTATTTTGCCCACGAACAATATTCCTTCCCCTAGACCCATGATAACATTCACTTCACGTCCAAGCCACAAGCGCTGACGCCAAAACTGTCCCAGGCACAGTACGAGCACTTATGGAGGGGGGGGGGCATTTAGGCTGCGTTCGCATTTTGAGGCAGCACTGTGGTGGCACATGTCACAACTTCACGGCTCCTAATCCAGCTATATATTCCCTCCTACTTTCCCCACAGTCTAGCAGTGTTCTTCTACTCTCCTACTTCCCATACTATCTACTCCTGGTCGCTGATGAATGGTAGACGCTGGTAGACGCTGCCGCTCGCTAGTTCGATATCTACAGTCTCGTATCTATCTCCTAGTCACTGATGCCGTCGATCGCTGGGGACGCTGATAGTCGCCGGTGGACGGTGGTGGACGCTGACGGACGCTGACGCAAAATATGAATGCAGTTTTACCCACTACGAATGGGGTAGCGTTTGACTGCAATGTTTGATTGAAAGCTATTTCAGGTTCTAAATAGAAGAGAAGTTAAAAGCAACAACTTTCGCATTTTTGCTCATTTTCAAATTATACTAAGGAATACTCTCCCAACCAGGGCACGTCGTTCCGCTGGAAAAATTTTCGGAAAACACGATCCCCCTTCCGAATACTCTACCTACTTTTTTTCCACATATATCTACGTTTTTCCTGCATCTCCACAACTCCCCACCACTTTTTCCTTTTTTCCCGAAGTTTCCCGAAAATCTTCTACTTTTTCCCAAAATTTAGCCGTTGAGCGAGGGGCAGGGCACATCATTGGTTAGGGGTTTTGGTCCAAGTCCGTACGATCCCCCCCCTAAAATGTGGATCGATACGACCCCCCCCCCCCTTCTAAGGTTCGTTGTTTTTTTTGCCTTTTTATTTGCGTTTTCTTCCAACACCTACGTGGAAGAAAACAAGTGCCAAGCTCAGAATTTCCCCTGGCTTTTGAGCACCTTCCAGCACTGAACAGGAATGAAAACCCCTGAAAAACCCCTGAAAAATTTCTGTACTAGTTAATTTCCAAACATTCCGCAGGTACACAAAACAGGATCCCAGCAAAATTGCTCACTCTATTTACAGGAATTCAGTTTAGATGAACTCCGGTGTTCTAATACATGTGTTACTTCAGTTAAGATGGAAAACCATAAGGCCCGACTTTAAACAGGTGGAAATTCAAAAATTATAACGATTTTTCACTATTTTCTACCACTGCGTGTTAAGTGAGCGAGTTAGGGATCCTTACTCTCTTCGGAGACATGGTAAAGAGATTTGCTGTGTTTATCAGAATGCTGTGCTCCAACCTACAGACTGTTGTGTTCAAATTCGCGCGCGCGGGAAGAACTGGCAGCAGTGCGA
>MU940508.1:0-17646 GCA_036418165.1 Cooperia oncophora
GAGCGGATCGCCCTTTCTGACAATTTCTTCCACAGCTACGAAATGACCTGAGAAAGGTGAAATCACTCGTCCTAGTTACTAATTGTGATACACTCTGTGAACTTGGAGCCCTCATTCAACAAAGGAGAATTTAGTCCCAAATCTTACAGGACTTTCCACCCAGCCTGATATCTTTGCTCCAGTAACATAACATGGGTAGGCACTGTTCGGCGACGGGGGGGGGGGGCATTTTGTACCTTCACTGCTTTACTAGTTCCGGTTCACAAGTTCCGCTCTGGTGAAACCTGTGAACACTTGTGAAGCTGGAGCAAGCTCGTCTAGCCACCATGGTAAAACCCGTCAACTCTTGTCTTGCTCATGAAAGAGCTCTCTAGATGGGTCGGAGTGCAAAATGCCCCCCCGTCGCCGAACTGCGCCAATATAGGGTACAGCAATATAATAAAAAAATAAATAGTTCAATAATTGTTCTTCCTTTTCAGCCAGCGTATTCCATGGTCCGAGCCTGCACCTCACAAAAGTGAATCGGAAACATATGAGCGAATACGTGTGTGTCGCCAGTAACGGAATCCCACCCGACGAAACGTGGACAGTAAAACTTCTAGTAACATGTGAGTCACTTTATCTGAGTTCTTTAGTGGTATGATAAAAGATGAATTTGTCGATATCGATCGGTTTCTTTGGGATGCGCCATGCACTTGACCTCTGCTGAAAATCATAGAAGGGTTGATATGTGAGACTAGCTGGGACCAGCAAATTCAGATTTCAGTTCAGATATTCTCTCCTTATTTTTCGAAAGCAGCATATTCGCAAGGGAATAGTCTTGCAGTTCGTCAATTCCGGATGACTGCGCTCCAATTATATTTCCTTGATACCTACGTGGAACATGGGGGAAAAGTAATCGTGTTGAAAGTACTTCGAGCCGCTTTCCTCCACTGGCATCCAACTTCCATATGAAACGAATATTCGCTGGCGATAACTCGATCAGTGGTGGGACCGATTCCGAGCTGCTCGTAGGCTGTTCGGCTGGCAGGGCCTGTGGCGAAGTTGTTGGCGCGCGCTGTCAACGGGGGCAGACGCCCTTCAGCGCTTCTCCTCATTGTCCGAGTGAATATGCCGAGAACGAGCGGCACAAACTCAATTTTGACGATGTTTGCGGGTCGGTGGCCGTGTCTTTTCCGCGGCGATTGCGCTTATGCCGAATGCCATCACTTTTGGGGACCCTCCACTTCACTTCAAGAGGTCCTTAACTCTACCGTCTCCGAAAGAAACAAGAAATGCTCAGTATTAATTAAACTCTGTGAGATGCGCCATGTATTTGACTTCTACTCTTAATCCTGGAGGTATACGAGTGCGTTTTGAGACATACGATGACTTTTGAGGGGTGAGGGGACGGAGCGGGGGGGGTGGTGGAGTCGACACCCATGGCTGGTTATACCTATAAAGAAGCCTGGAGAATGGCAAATCTGATAGAAACAAGGTGCAGCTGTCTCCTGTATGTAAAGCAGCCCCTTCTCTCTCAGGAACGAACGTCGTGCGTAGAGGATCATCAGCAAAGGGGTCGTATTTGGTTGCTGGAGAGTGGGAATCGTACTTGCTTCTGCGATAAATGTTCTACTGTCTTTTCCGTCTATTTTCCGTCTCACGTGCCCTGTATATCTCCCCCTTCCCGCCCCACACTCGATGGCAGATTCTCGGGAGAAAAGGGAAGACAACGAGAACTTCTGGAGAATTTCGGAGAAACATTTCGGAGTGCTAGGATAGGTAGGATGGAGATGGGAAAGGTGGGGGGGGGGGTTGAGAAATGTCCCCAGCGGCGTGACCTATCCTGTTCTCACTTCATGACAGAGGAGTTTAGTGGACGCAGCGAGCGAGGGTGACCAAGGTGAGTTCAGGAGACATCCTAAGGTTCGCAGGTTCGATTCCCCACCTCATACAAACTAACCAGCAGATAACTTTTGATCAGATCGGCTTTATCGCCATTCTAGTTTTCGACTAATGAATTGATTCTTCAAAAAACCTGATCAGTGCTTTTCAGTCGCCCCACTGATCCAAGCCAAGTCAACGTCTGTTCGTGTACCAGTAGGAGGTTTGGCGCGCCTTGTCTGTACGGCTGAATCGTGGCCAAGGCCGGACGTCACCTGGGACAAAGAAGGACAACAGATCTTCGATTCGGATAACTATGCCACAGTAAGTTACCTAGGCTTTACTAGGACAGTTATCCTAATGTCAGAGCGTGTTCATACTTGGCGATCCGATGGCGCGACCAAAACGCTTGAGTGATCCAATCGCGCGATCCAAACGATCGGATCCCGAATTATGAAGTGCGTGAAAATCGATAATTTCGTGAAAATCGATAATTTCGGTAACTTCTGGTCAATAATCGATTGTACTCTACACAGTTGATGTGGCACTGCTGATCTTTAGTAAAATAACTGGCGTTTGACGCCCATCAATATGTTGTGGGATACGCCATGCGTCCGACATCCATTCGGGTTATAGTGGCTTTTTGAATGCGATATGGCCTACACAAAGTCTCGAACATACACTCCACGATAAGTGAAATGGGCAGAGTAACCAGTGGCAGACCCATGCAGTGCTCTGCTCATAGGTATGCTCACTGGTCCTCATCTATTTCCCCGCCCAGGCGCTCATCGCGGAAAGTGTCTTGAAAGAGCTAGTACACGAACATGTTTTCGATAATTCCAGGTAAAGCTTTCCTAACTGCAGTCATAGAGATTCAAACGGTCGGGCTATCCTAGGACCACAGGCGATTCGCGATTTTTACGACCCCCTTTCTCATCCTCCTACCTTTTCTTGAATTTTCTTAACTTCCTTCGACTTCCCCTGTTTTCCAACTTGGAAGCTCCAAAAATTCAAAGTTTTTCGGAGATTATTCCAGTTTCGTCAGAAAACTGTCGTCAACCGGGGTAGTTGCAGGGAGGGGAGGGAGTGGGGAAGATCGTCTCCATTCCTCTACTACTTTTGACAATGAAAAAAAAATGGTAGTTGTGTGGTAGTTCCGCGGAGCGGCATCTCCAATAAGGGGATGGGATTCCCCGCAGAGCCAGATACGACCCCCACCAACCAAACACAATCCTCCAGCCACCAGGTACGGGATCTTCCCAACGATGTACCCTGTATGGGGACTCGATCGATGACTAGTTCACCGGACCGTGACCTGGACAGTGAAGCTGTCCGGTATATGGTTATGAGCACAACCGCAGTAGAAGACCGCCATGCTCGTTGTACCCTAGGCTGAAGCCCATGCATTCTCGAATATTTAAGCGTGCTAAATGCAACCAAATGACATTGGTCTAAGTAAGTCTGATGTACTTTCAGTCCCAAACAGTCTCTGGTCAGTACCACAGCGTTCATGTGTTAGAAATTCGTCGAGTCGAAAAGCATCACTATGGGAGTTACCGGTGCACCGCTCGAAACGACAACGGTATACATTTCGCGGACATTGATTTAGAAGGTTTGCATATATTTTAAAAGTTGTATATTTTGAAACTTCAAGGAAACTTGCGGTAACATAAAGATTTTAGCGAAGGGCCTGTATGGCGGCTTGGGGGGGGAGCGTATCGCTGATTCCCATCGATCATTGTGACGCCTTCTGTGTAGGCCTGTTAGCTCTTGTAAAGCCATGCAATAGCAGGACTTTGTCCACACTGGACAAGAGTTCACAAGTCCCATCAAGATTAGACGTCTAAGTTAACAGGAATTAGAAGAAAAAAAACTAACAGATGTGCAATTGCCCCCCCCCCCCCCGAGCTCACCAGCGCCTGTGCCTACTTGGAGATACATTCCGCGATAACCAAATGGGCGAGGCTCATAATCATGGTGCGTTTCTCAATCGCGGGTAAAAGGAGGGGTACGCATGATGTCAAAGTGGTTATGCATCTCCGCCCACTCCCCGCTCTCGTGATTATCGTGCAATGTGTCGCTAATTGGAACGGTTACTGGGTGAAAGCGAAAATCGCATTCCTCACAGGTGACCTCAGTCTGTTTCGGAAAACAAGTGAGTTGGAGTGGAGAAACAAGAGCAGCAGAGAAGCAAAAAATGAGTCTCCGCCCGTCTGATTATCGCGGAATGTATCTTTAAATGCATTGCTCGTGTTGGTATTAGCACTGCTTACTTGAGTTAGGATTCTGAGAGCATATTTAGTACATATTGATCGACTACAATAAAAAAATTGTTCCAGAAGCCGAGCCCAACTATCTCTACACGAACGCTATTCACGAAGGTGAGCATTTCTTGTAGAAGTCCATCTATCGCTTACCTGTCTAGCATGAGGTTTTGTTCCCTGTCTTTTTTCTATGAAAAACTCGTCCGATTCTTCGATAGAAGACCACGAAACTCGTCCAGATAACCTCTGTCTCATTACCAACACTTTTCACCTTTTCACTCGTGTACGTGATCGAATGTGCATCATACGATCACCTTGTAATTATTCATACACATTTGTGTCCGCGTTGTACTCCGCCCATCATGGACGAGCTGTCTGTCGTGGTTCGCACCTGCTTTCTTCGAAGTTTGCGCCGATGAACAAACGTTCTGTTTGTTGGCAAAATTTTCGCAACAGCTTGCAGTCAGCTGTGAGCCAATCTAAAGCACTGGCGGGATAACTCGTCCAAAATGGGCGGAGCTTCCAGTGTGTGCACCTGTAATTTTCATTCACTGCGAATGCCATATGCACTGCACGTTCGCACCAACATTGCAGGTTCTGGTTTAGTGAACGAGAGTGATGACGAGGATTCAGATAAAGAAACGCCGGACGAGGTGATTATGCGTGACTCGGCCTACGCGCGAGCGATCGACTCGCAACCTGTCCGATCAATATCAGCGTCGTCGATTCGCACACGCACTACGCCTCGATCTGCCGAAGGCACGTGTTTTTAACTCCGTCGTGTAAACGTGTGTGTGATCACCGTGTATCGATCGTATCGTCTCACGTGTGTATCCAAAATCGCACCTGAAATGACACGTCACATTCGCGTCTATACTCGCCAAACTTGCAGCCAGCTGTCCATGTGATGCATATGTATCGATCGCAGCCGAGCGCCACTTCGCGTGTTTAGAGTTGACGCTGGCGTCCTTCACTAACCTGCGTGTCCTTTACTTGCACACTATTTCATGCACATCCGAGCGAGGCAGCTAACAAAGCAGCGGGCGTCGGCTCCAATTTTGCGAGTATAGTAATCGTTTTAAATACATCTAACCACACGTTGTTGTAAAGACAGTCAATCTATGGCAATTGAGGTAGAAGTGTCCCTCAGAATAAATGGCGGCCAAGATTTGGCGCAGATCGCTGCCTATGCTCGCATCTTTTTTGAGTCACTCTTCGGCAGCGGCATCGACTTCTTAGTCAGATGGCATATTATTGAAAACGAACTGAACGTGCTAGCCTAATTCCTTGAGACGAAAGGCGCAGCCGACCAGTAAGGTGTGATCCGTGCCCATTTTTACTCGCCTGCGCCCTCTCGAAGAGATAGTGCATGGAAGCTTTGACTGAAGGACGATGAGAGCCCAGACAAGCAGAGAATGGGAGTAGCGCCTCACCCGCCCCCCCCCCCCTTTTTTTCAGGTATCATTGCTGTCTGATTACAATTAATTAGGGGACTATTTGCCCCTGACAGGCACAAAACGTACAAAAAGTTGTGTGGGAGTTTATATTCGTACGTGCCATGTTCACGTCCTAAACTGCGTACCGTTTATTGATTTTTGGGGGCGCGACAACTCTCCACGCAGTATTGACTGATTCAATCCAGGTGATCGGCCTATAATCGCACTAGAGTCAACAACTGCTCCACTTCTGGAAAGATTTGCGAATGCAATCCAAATTACAATTTGTCGGTTTTAAAAAATCAATACCTATCCTTTTGATTGACCTTTTGAAATAGTCCCATTTCAGAGTTACGCGGCAAGATGAAGCGCGATGGCTGATGAATCACAAAGGATTTCCTTATTGTTGATAAGTGTTGTGATGTTGTTGAGGATATTTATGTTGTATCTGATTTAGTTGATTGTTCGTTAGGAGTTGCTGATGATGTCTTTGTATATATTCCGTTGCATCATAAATAACGCACAATTCCAGTGTGTGTTTAATGATTCTGTGTGCGGTTTCACTACCGTGTAACAAGAAAAATAAAAGTAACTGCTCCGTATCGATTGGTATTGATTTGCCGGATTTATAGGGCTCGAAGGCTCTCGCGAAACGACGTGCCTTTTAAATATCTGAAATAGACATGAGTAAATTGCGTTTGTAATCGAATTAGTGCATGGCGAATGTTGCAACATATGGATGGACAGGCACTTAGCGCCTGGCGCCTGACGACAGACGGAAGAGGGACACTGCAAGCTTCCTCTGCCGTCCAGCGGCGCCTATTTACGGCTCATAGCAGCGGAGATAACTGATTTCTGGTAATTATGGGTAATGCTTGATCCTCTTGGGAAACCAGGACGTGATCCACTAGGAAGATTTCAGTCCCCTCATCAAGGCAAAAGGAGGCGTGGCCCTTGCGATCCACAGAGTGATACAAGGATGCGTATCAGAGAAATTTCCTGATAGTTTCTGAAGGTTTTGAGCGACACTCCCTTTCCGTGTTTTCATTGGATCGATGCATCCAACTTACGAAAGCCCAATAGCCCCGGGTAGCATGCAAGACTGGCGCTTTGATTGGCGGAGACAAATGGCAGGCCAAATACGTCATACGGCACAACGGCAATTTCGCACTCCTGTGTAACAGAAATGCAGGGAAAATTGTCCTATTACACTAAAAAAATTAACACAAAGCACAGATATTGACACCTTCAAAATGTTTACCTAAATAATATAGCCTTGAACTTGTGACCAAATTTCGCTTAAAGAATTCAAAGTAATAGTTTCAAAATGGACGGACTTTAAAGGACCTCAACTCACTTGTGTGGGCTCTATGCACTTTGCTGGTCACCAGGGGGGGGGGGGGGGGGGGGGGGTGGAAGTGCAGTGGCAACTCGCGGCGTACAGAATATTCAGGGTGTCTCGGCATAATTTCCCCGCCTAGTGATTTCCCATTTTTTATTATCCGATTCCCACAAAAAAGTGCATGTTTTTCACTTTGGAATCAAGAGTATGTGCGGAGATACTTTTCGCAAGAACCAGCCACTGCACTTTTATGATTGAAGCTGGCTCAACTCGCTATGACGCCGAGTAGCTGTGTCCAAGGCCATTTAGGAACCGTAGCAGCGCTCCAGGGAAAAGCCTTTCTAACGGCCGAAAAACGCGAAAGGACAGCAAGGGTCAGAATCCCTACGCAGTGGTCAGAGCCCTTCTGGGACGCGCCACATAATCGACTTCCAGTAAGAATTGTCGAGGCACTAGAGAAGTTATATAGATAGGTTCTGTCCACGAAATAACCAGCAATGGGCCTGGGCCAGGACCTATTGGGGTCGATGGCGAGTTGAAGGTTCTCGTCTCGAAAAGATTACTGTTGTTCAAGTCATAGTCTAAATACTCCACGGTAATAGAAGTACCCTTTAGCAACCTCAAAAGAGTAAATGCCCCTGTTAGCCGGCCCGAATGCAGTGTAGATGCAGTAGCAATGCTCTCACCCGCCGAGGCTGTGAGCACCAACGCAGTTCAGGGGGGGGGAGGGAGCGAGAGGTAAAGGAGCACGCGGCAGCGCAGCTTCATCTGCTCTGCGAGGCTATGCAGCGCGCTCTGCTAAGCTTTGGAGAAGGGAAGGAGGTCGACGCGGCGTGTGCCCCCCTTCCTCCTCCGAACTGAGTTATGTGCTGGGGAGCAGGGACACGTCCCCTAATCCATGTTGGGGCTTACAATCAGAGCGCAGATAGAGTCGCATAGAGAGTACTCGCTCGGCGAGGCACACAGCGAGTCTGACCGTCTGCGCTTGAAGAGTAAGGCAGCTTTCAGAGCCAGGACACATCATCGTTGGGGACTCCCTAACAGGGCGTTCGTATTTGGTCGCTGGGGTGGGGGAGGTAGGGGGGGGGTCGTATTTGTTTTGAGAAAAAATTTTTTGATAGTTGATTTTTCTTGTTTCGGGGATGCAATGAAGGGGTGGAGGTTGTATTTGCTCGTTGTTGGGCGAGGGAGAGAGCCTTCTGGCCTTTTGAGAGAGGTTGTTGACTTCTCGTGGTTTTTCCTGTTTTATGTGTACTATATATCCCCCCTCCTCACTCGGCAGCGAAATTTTTGGAAAAACTAGGAAAATTTTCGAGGAATCAGGAAATTTGGGAAAATTGGTAGAGGATGGATGATAGATAGGATGGGGATGGGGACGACAGGGAGATCTCGCGCTTTCCCGCCCCCTGGAGTGGCGACAGTTCAAGGATTCCACGATTAGGACCACATAGTTATCGATGCTGCTGTTAGAGAAATGAGTGGTCGCCAGGTTCGCGTACTATGAACGCTGCCCGACCCTTCTCCCCCTCCACCTGTAAGCTGTCACCGTTTTGTATTGAATCGGAATTTGCTCGTTGAACTCAATGGGTTCCGTTCCCTGCATTGTTTTTTTTTCACTAGATAAACAACGAATGACCTTATTTGCTTGGGTGAGTCACGCAAATGCACCACTGCGGTTATCGCCTTTATGACACCTATGACTCAGGACTCCAAAGTCCGTTTTAATATTGATAGCGAAAATAATAGAAATCAGGACAATAGCAACTTTTCGGTGACACTGGGAATAGTGACGTATGTGTAGTTTGTTATAGATAGTGCCATTGCAGTTTATACGCATGAATCGACGATTGTTTCATCCAAGGGGTCTCGTTTTTTCTAGTGTGTCTATTATTGTACTCGTTTGTCTGTATTTTCATCTTTCTGTGATCTTTAGTGTGTCTATTATTGTACTTGTTTGTCTGTATTTTCATCTTTCTGTGAATTTTCTTGCATAATTACCCTGCTATTCAAGAAGTCTTGTGACGTCTCGGGACCCGTTATAATTACACTGGAGCGTGGATTTTTTTTCCTGCAGTGGGATTTTTTCACCATATTCTGCCCTATTCAAGTTGCTAAAAAGATTTATGAGTGTCTTTCTAGCAAGGACTGCTCTAGTATGCCTTTATTAGGCTATTTTAAGTTTGTTTAACAGGTTTACTACGAGGCGAGGCGCTAGCGTAGTTGGAAGGGAGAAGCATTCGCAGCGCCTTCGTAAGTCTAAATGAAAACTATGCATGCCCTGCAGATCTGTCTCTCGGCTACTCTGGTCGTCTGAGCTCTAAGCATAGGCCTTGTTGGGCAACGGATACAGAGGCGTGGCAGGGGGTTCCTCCAACCGCGTTACCGTCACATTTTGCCACAAGAGCCCTTCTTAGACTTAAATCCTGCCAAAATGTTTGACAGAATTGATTAGATGAAGGCAGGTTTTTGAGAAAAGCATCTCCCTAACACTTTTTTGTGTATGTGTTGGGCCATTACGGGCGGCCTTTTTTGGATCTTCCCGTTTTTTCTATTATGTGCGACTATTTATAAGATCTTGAAACATGGCTTCGCGAAACGACCGGTTATGGAGCGTGGCTAATGCCGTTTGGACTCCAGAAATTTCGTCTTCGAGCTCATTTTAAAAGTGGCAAGATCACCAAATCCGCTAAAAACTTGTATATAGGGGTAATTCAACATCCTGATCACGAATATGACATTCATTTTTGGCGCTGGCGCTAATGGATGACACTACGGTTACCTGCGCTCTGCTAAGGCTGAGCCCAGCGAGGTAATCGTTTAGTGTCCTCTCTTGCGCCAGCGCCAAGAATGAGTGTCATACTCGTAATCAGGATGTTGAATTACCCCTATATACAAGTTTTTAGTGGATTTGGTGACTTAGGCAATTTGAAAATGAGCTCGAAGACGAAATTTCTGGAGTCCAACGGGACATTAGCCATTGCTGGTGCTAGGCTGCTTTCGTGGTTCTTCACAGTTGCAGTTTGCGTTTTCCGCTACGGTTAGCCTATAGTTCTTAAGGGGCGAGCGGAGCACTCCGGTGTGGATTACCATTTCTTATTCGTGTTGAATGTATAGAGTAGCTCTTGGCTCATCCCCACTGCAGTTTCTCTCCCCCCCTATTCCAACCCCTCAATCGCCAGACTACTGAAGCGCTCACATAGAATCTGCAGAATGCACATAGTCCCCCGTTCGTGGAACTGCCGCGAACATGTCTGCGCGGTACTTTCTTGATTTTTTTGCGTGTGCGGATATGATTCGCCCTCCATTTTATGGGACGCTTTGCAAATACTGGCCCAGGTTATTGGCCCATAATAGACTGAATCCATTCGGTTCGGGTAGCGCCCGCACTTGACCGACAACTCTTTCGCCGCTTTCACTGTAACATGGAAGTCAATGATATACAGTCATCTACCTGCCACCTGTTCCTGTACAGCGCAGCGCTAAAGAAAGGAGTTTGTTCATTATGGATGACACCCAGCTGTAAATCAGACCAATATGTAAGCAACTGCTGGGCGTCACCGCTTCCTGTATTTTACCTAGCGCGTTGATAAACAGTCTCAGCTTTTCATTCACTTGAGGCTCATTCCACGCTGGTCATATGGGCGGAAACAGTCAACCATTTGCCTTCTTCACTAGAGTGCCCTTCCTCTGTACTGTCTAGAAGCGAGTAACACAATGAAGAAGGCCCATTATCACTGTACTCTAAGCGTGAACTGTGCCTTTGAGGTTTTTTTTTTCCCCCCAAAAACCTAGGCAGTTACTTGCACTATCAGAGGTGCTTGCTTTTTCACACCACGAAGGTGTGCTACGCAATCCTTTAAATTAACTTGAAGACACACATCATGCTATTACCTGGCAGGAAGCATCCCTTCTGGAGGTCTGCGGTCGCCGTTATGTATCACTCGGAGGTGGAAGGACGCTAAGGACTTCTGACTAAGCTGTGACCACGCGCTCTTAAGTCGGACTCCGCCTACAATAAATAGATATCCACTGTCATTGCCTAGCCGCATGCTCTCTCGCTGCGGTTGTGGTTACCTGCTCTCGGGCTGAGCGGCTCTGCGCCTCTACCTACTAATGGTCTAATGCTGAGGGTAAGAGCATTAATAGGGTATATTCTACGACTTCTTCTGCTTTTTCCTTAACTAGTAACTCGATCGCTACCTTGAAGGGTTCATATCTGCTTGAGGGAGGGGCATTCTGCACATTTGCCACTCCTTTTGCTAGTTCCTGTGAATTACTCCTTCATCTTGCGGGACTTGTGGCTTTTTCAACTGTGAAAGGGAAAGCTGTTGCTCTTGCAGAGCGTTACAAAGATTTGTAGGCAGGAGTACAAGCGCCGGCTTGCCGCGAAACACATGAGGGAGGCGGGTCCGTACTTTGATCGCTGGGGGGGTGGTCGTACTTTAGGTGTTGTGGTAGGAGGGGCGTTATTTTGCTCATTTGACGGGAAATTTTCCCGCGTTGGAAAAAATTTTTCCCAGTGTTGATTTTCTCGCGTTTTCCCGTTTCACATTGTCTATATAGCTCATGGTTGGTGGCGGCGCCAATTCTATATCACTACTTTTTCCGGTAGTTGAAAACAGTAGTTGGTTTCCTACGACCTCTCCCCCCCCCACCTCCCGCTCGACGGGAAGTTGCTGGGGGAGGGGGGGAGGGGGGAGGGGGGAAAAGCAAAGTTTTCGGGAAATTCTGGAAAAAAATTCTGGTGGGAAGCTCAGAACATGTAAGGAGGTGGTAGGATTGGCAAGGCATGGCTCGAAACTTTCGGGGGGGGGGTCGTACTGACCCTATCGTTACAGACATCACGATGCTATACCCTGTTTGTAGGTCTACCTAGGAGGCATTGGTATTGATCGTTATAAACTAGCAAAATGCCCCTCTAAGCAGAACTGCCCCTCTGAAAGTTCCCTTATGGACCCTACTACCCACAACTTACAAACGAGTACTTGTCATTTGTCAAGTTCTGATCACCTGAACTGCTCCAGTGAGAAATCGTGCTGCGTTGCCATGCAACCGCTTGAGGGAAATTTCTTCAGTCGCATGTTCTCGTCGTGACGTTCACTCTGCACTTTGGAGGCCTGGTGCTGATTCATTGCCATCGATTTCCCCACTATTGTCACGCCCAGCGCTATTCGAAACGCGAATCGAGCAGAATTTGTCCGAACCGTGGCAATGTCTGATGCTGACGTGGTCTGTAATTGCGAAGACCAAGAATCTTCCTTATTAGCCCACCGCCTCGTCGATGAAAAACCATCACATTCCGATCCTATCGAGGGGAACCCGTGTAATTCGAGCTACATTACCACAATAAGGACGAGCTGTACGAAGCTCTGAAGAAGAAGATGGTTGAGATTGGTGCTCCTGATGGAAAACTCTACTATATCTGCTATCCATTCGATTATTCACTGATTGAAAGTGCTGATGATCTTGCGGCTGCTATTCTTCCCGACAGACCACTGAAACTCTTCACTACTGCAGCTCAGGGCGACAGCACATCAACTGGGAGCAGCAGCAGCTCCGATTCCTCTTCCGAGGACGACGAGTCAGTCAGAAGACGTCGTGATCGACATAGAAGACGTTCTCGTGGTTGTGATTGTAGTCATCGTTGGCAGCAGCCGCATCATTTCCATGGGCACCATTTTGGTTCCCCATGGGTGCCTCACCCCTTTCCAAATCCTCATTTCGGCTGTCACCATCCTGGCTTGCCTCATATGCGGCCCGTCATGGGGCTATTGTCATCATTAAAGATGTATGTCATGGCATTGTAATCTCCTGCTGGTTAGCTTCATTACTGTATTATTTTCATTGTGATGCTGTTCACGATTTCTTGTTGTTTTTGTAATTGTGACTCTCTGTTTTGATAAACATATCAGTGATCTGTAAGATTGAATGCGGGGGCTGTTTTATTAATTCTGTTGACTGACTGTTTTATTGACGTGCTGTTCGGAGACGGAGAGGGTGGGGAGGGAGGGGAATAGCATTTTGCTTTTTCGCTGCCGTCACCTGTTACAGGATTCACAAGTTCACACGCTGGCACAAGCCAGTGCAAGCACCCATTTCTACACCACTTCGTTTTATTTTTGTTTTCTTAGACAGCATTCAGTGATGGAACAGGTGAAAAAAGCACTTGTAACTTAGAGTACCACGTTTTTACCCCATCCAAGGAGGAAAGGGCTCTAGATGGGTGGAGCTTTTCTACTGAGTAAGTTCCTTCATCGGCGTATGGCCCTCCTGTTTTGGCAACTAGAATGGGTGTTACTCTTCCTGGAACCTCTGTGATTGAAGGAAATGCTTCTCGCAGGTTGGGGGAGGAAGGGGAGGGGGCTACTTCACAGCGCCTCTGCATCTCCTCCGCAACTAAAGCTTAGAGCGCAGACTATCAGAGTCGCATGGAGACTGTCGACTCTGCAAGAGCAATACGCGGCTACCCCGATCGTCTGTGCACTCGAAGGAGGAAAAGGCGCAGGGGCGCTTTTGGACCGGTCCCACCCCTTCAAATACGTTAGCACCGAGCAGTGTAGAACCTGTCTATGATAAGCACGCAGTTTCCGACGGTACGAGGCCCGGTGAGCTTCTTAGTAGTCGCGCGAAACTGGAGGGGCGAAGTCAGAACGGCCCTAGAGTGACATGCGGAGGAGAGAGTGCAGAGAAAAAGAGAAGATCGACGCGTTCAAAGGGATTGAGTTCAAGTCGTCCGTAGACCTCGTCCGGACGTTGGAGAACGGTGCCACGCACGTCATTGCGCTGAATGGCTGCATAATCGCACCATACCCCCCCCCCCGCTTTGAGTCTGTCAACCCTTAACTGCAGTGACAGAGGAGCGAGTAGTCCGGTTCGAAGAAGTCCTGGTGGCTATTATGCGGAATTTTGTGGAACAAAAGGGAAAGCCATTTATTTAGCGACTTCAGTTTTTGAGAACTCATTTTCATAATATTCTGTCAAATAGCGTTTAATACAGACCGTGAGGCAAAATATGTCAGAGATTGGTCAGCAGTTACCAGCTGGTTTATCACCCTCGCCCGATTGCACTTTTGAGTCGACGGGGTGACTCATCCACCCAGCATCGATTTCTGCGGGCTCCACCCCTGTAGTATTCGATCTCGTACCGCGTCAGGTAACTCTGTTGAGCATGCCCGACCCTGCAGGAGACGTTCCCGATGCAACGAGAAGAAATACGTCACGTTCAGAATGGAGCACGAGGAACCCTACCGATTCACAATCGCCTACTCAGACGAGGATCCCGAAGTGCTCTATGAGCGATTCATGCAAAAAATAGCTGAAATCGGTCGCCCTGTCGGCAAACTCTACTGGGTGGATAACCAGAACGATCAAATGTTAATCTCAAACGCCCGAGACCTGAGAAATGCCATGGAGTGCTGTAGTCTGATGAATATTCACGTCACGGCTGCTGACGACCCGGAGAGAATCATCCAGACGACGTCACAGACGGCGCTATCGTAGCCGTTCTCCAGGTTGCAGAAACTGTCACCATTTCCATGGTCACCATGGTTTCCACGACGCTGCCCATGGGTGCCCACACTTCGCCCCAGGTTGTCAGTGGCAGCCGGGTTTCCCTGGTAATCCGCTTTTAGGGCGGTTGGGGGGTTGCTGCCATCACGGGGCTTTTCCTCGTTGCTGCTGGGCTTGTTAAGTTCTTTCCCACTTCTGCATTCCACGGCGCTCTAACCTTTCGTATACAGGCAAGACTGGAACCATGAATTTTGCCGCTAGCATAGCTGTTGCGGAGCACTCCCCAAACCCTGTAATCCTCTAACGAGGGCTTGAGTATGGGGAAACCAATTACGCTTTATTTCCGACGGTCTGGTCTTTGCCGATCTAAACCTCTTTTTTCATTGCGAATAGATACAGAGGCGCGGCGGGTGTGTCCCCCCCTGTTGTATTGTTTGCTCTATAATACCTTTCCACGGAATAATTTCACTTTCTCAGTCTCGTTTTGTGAGAAGGACGTGGAGTTCAATGTGATTTTCGAAATTGCGGACTACACACTCAGTTCGACAGATGAGAACCTGGCAGCACCCAGCTTTGCAGAAGTGTTTGTTCGTTTTAGAACCGTTTTTGATTGATAATTCAGTGGTTTTGTTTATCAGTTATCATTATTATTTGGAAATGTCGCTCTTGCTTTGTATCTTTGGCACAGTTCGGCTTGGTGGTGGCACCAAAGAGTACGTAACGAAGCAAGTTCAGGGCACCTTGTGAAGACCTGTAAGTTTCTGTAACCATAGTGGCTCCCTTATAGCACTTCGCAGCTCTACAAGTGTTTACAAGTCTTAACAAAGGGAACCTGTTAATTGTATGAACTAGTAAAGGCGAAAGTGCAAAACGCCCCTTCCAAGCCGAATAGCGCCGTAAGTTCTGTTTCATCCCTTCGAATACGGTTTTAAGTGCTAGAACTGAGAATTTTAGTTCTACCGTTGAATTATTGTAGTAATTTTATTTGGAAAAGGATATGTAGCAGTTTGCTCTGATAGCTCACGTTGACATAAAATTATGTTTATCTTGTTATTGTCGTTGAAACAGTTGTGGAGGCGCACCACCGTAAAATAGTAACAAAGGGGCCATTGACTATTGCACACATTGCACTCAAATCGACGGAATTTAATTGCTTTGGTGGTTCTGAAAACAGCTGAATGTGTTCTGGCCATAGTTTATTTATTAAAACTAGTGGATTTGATTTTTGAACCTGTTCCTATTGGGGTGCTGATGTGGGAGCGAGACCTTGCGACAGCATTTCTGTGTCCCTTCCTCTGACCAAAGCTTGGGTTTAGAACGTAGGCACCGTCCAGTAAAAATGTTGCTCTTTTCATTTTAAATTCAAAATTGGAAAATTTCTCAACTATCATTGCTCCAATAGCCACCCTCAGGAGACCTTTGTCATGAAACTTTACCTATAGAAATGTAGGGACCTTAAGAACGACATTCTTGTTCGAAGCTGCAGCCATTTGGCTCTAACAGGCGCCTCCGGGGCTAACACCTTTTTTCACCAAGATTGACATAAGCTTGTATACCAGGATTATTTGGTGTGCTCTTCACGGATATAGCATTGGTTTTTAACGCCAGTCTGGCTACACAGCCTTCCCTGGTTCATACCGAGCTACGTGCGAAAATCTAGCTATTAAATTGGGGCACTCCTGAAAATTGGGTGGAGGTTTTCGACGGCGGGTGGGCTTCTTTATACGGCCTAGAAAGGTGACAATGTGGTGAAAAAATTGAAAAACGTGCAAAAAAATCGTGAGCGGTAGTGTCTGTCTTTGGTTGTTGACTTTTCGCTCTGCTTATAGCCCCCCCCTCTAGTTGGTGGCGTTTCAGAAGTACTATGCAATTACTATTTTCGATAGTTGAAACTAGTAGTAGGACCGTGACAACCTCTCCCAACACCACTCGACGGCAAAATTTATGGTGAAGAAGTTGAAAATTTCCAAGAAATCTCGGAAAAAGCGGTATAGCCGGGAAAAGTTGGCAAGATAGTAGGTAGGATGGGGAAGAGGGGGCGGGTCGTAGCCGTGGACGAAAATGGGAGGGGGCGTATTTTTGAAAATTTTCCCGAGCGGCAGCGACTGTGCCCTTTCCAGCATACAGCAATGTTTTCGCGGGCGGTTTTGCTCAAACTCAAATGGCCCACGAAAGCACTGCATGCGCTGGCATACGCTATGATCAACACCTATACTTTCCTCGTTGCTGCCGTACGCAGGCGCAAACTATGATCGCATCCTTACGGGAGACGGGCAAGAGAATCGTAATCTGCCGCTCCGCCGCGCGCGGCGATGGGCGCGGCGTTTTCTTAACTCGTGTTAACCTGTCGAGCACCGGACTTCATGTAGACCCGTCATCGTAGACATTCATGACTATTTTCGGTTCTGAATTGCCCGTTGTTGCCATCTACTATTAGGTCGTGGCAAAAATATGACCGTTTTGAAGCAAATATTTTAAAATATCATAACTCGCTTCAGTGTGTTGCTTTTCAATCGAAATAACGACCAAAAGAATCAACACATTTCTGCCAGCGAGAAGGCAGTTTAGATATTCCGGCAGCATAAAATTCTGGAGTTCTGGAATCGACGAAATCGTTGAATGCCTTTTCTACGTCGTCTTGTTTTCGGAAAGGCATTTCTCTCCTCACGCAAAGATATGATTTCGAGATGCTTGAAAAAGTGATAATCCGTAGGGGAAAGGTCTGGTGAGTATGGAGGATGGTCGAGAGTTTCATATCCCAACTCCATCAGTTTTTTTTGTTGTCATCAATGAAACATGCAGAGGGTCGGCGTTGTCATGGAGTAGGATCGCGCCCTTTCTGTTGATTAATGCCGGCTGAATCCGATGCAATTTTTGGTGCATTTTTTCGATTTCCTCACAGTACTTCTCCGCTGTGATGGTTTCTCCTGGAGCCAGGAAGCTGTGGTGGATCAAACATCCTATTCTGTAAACCACCAAGCAGTCACCATGACCTTTTTTGGTGCAACTCCGGCTTTGGAAAATGTTTAGGAGCTTCGTCGTGATCCAACCACTGTCCTGACCGTCGTCTATTGTCGTATTGAATCCATTTTTCGTCACACGTCACAATGCGTTGCAGAAAAGGATCGTTTTTGTTCCGCAAAAGATGAGACGAACAGACTTCGAGACGACGAGATTGCTGGTGCTCAGTCAACTCATGCGGGATCCACTTGTCAAGTTTTTTACACCTTCC
>MU940510.1:0-13167 GCA_036418165.1 Cooperia oncophora
AGAATTGTTTGATTGAAAGCTATTTCAGGTTCTAAATAGAAGAGAATTAAAAGCAACAATTTCGCATTTTTGCATTTTCAAATTATACTTAGGATACTCTCCCAACCAGGGCACGTCGTTCCGCTGGAAAAATTTTCGGAAAACACGATCACCCTTCCGAATACTCTACCTATTTTTTTTCCACATATCCTATCTACGTTTTTCCTGCATCTCCACAACTCCCCACCACTTTTTCCTTTTTTCCTGGAAGTTTCCCGAAAATCTTCTACTTTTTCCCAGAATTTAGCCGTCGAGCGAGGGGCAGGGCACATCATTGCGTTAGGTTGTGGGTCAAGTCCGTACGACCCCCCCCCTAACAATGTGGATCGACTACCACCCCCCCCCCTTCTAAGGTTCATTGTTTTTTTTTGCATTTTTATTTGCGTTTTCTTCCAACGCCTACGTGGAAGAGAACAAGTGACAAGCTCAGAATTTCCCCTGGCTTTTGAGCACCTTCCAGCACTGAACAGGAATGAAAACCCCTGAAAAACCCCTGAAAAATTTCTGTACTAGTTAATTTCCAAACATTCCGCAGGTACACAAAACAGAGACCAGCAAAATGCTATACTCTTATTTACAGAATTTCAGTTTAGTAACTCGTTCCTATATACATGTGCTACTTCAGTCAAGATGGAAAACCAAAAGGCCTGACTTTAAGCAGGTGGAAATTCAAAATTATATACCGATTTTCCACTGTTTTCTACCATCGCGCGTTAAGTGATGCGAATTAGAGTCGCTTACCAGGGCACAGCATTCGATGGGGATTTTGGTCGAGCTTTTACGACCCCCCCCTTTTTTTCAGGGGCTGGTACGACCCCCCCATGCTCGTACGATGGCTGACATGGCTGACTGTGGTTGTGGTTTATACTCGGCGAAAAAGTTGTCGAGAGAGCATGCGACGTACATCGTACGGGCGTACATAGTACCTATAACACAGGTTAATTCATAAAACCCATGAAGTGAACCACGTAACTCCTAGCCAGAAATACGACCCCCCTCCCTCCCAACAACGACCAAATACGACCCCCCCCTCCAAAACGTCCGCAAAGCGAGAAAAATCAACTATAAAAATAAATTTTGTCCCAACCAAATGCACCCCCCCTTTGGCGGGCAAAATACCGACTCCCCCCCATTTAGGAATCCCCAACCAATGCTGTGCCCTGATCCTTACTCTCTTCGGAGACATGGTAAAGAGATTTGCTGTGTTTATCAGAATGCTGTGCTCCAACCTACAGACTGTTGTGTTCAAATTCGCGCGCGCGGGAAGAACTGGCAGCAGTGCGATTTGAATACCAACACGCACGCCGCGCCTGCTTCGCTGGAGCGCGTTTTTTAGACCCCATAAGTGAGTGAACCAGCTTGTCTTTGTACGGTCATAACTTTCTTTAATTCAGACCATTAGGAAAGATGAAAACGCATTCGTGTAAAAAAGATTTGAGCTTCCCGAAAGTACTGAAATGTCTATAAGGTTGCCAAGTTTACAGAGAAATTCAGCCTTGGGGATGAGTTAGGAATTTTCGAAATTAGATGCAAAAAGGCCAAGACTGTCCTGGTTTGAATGAAAATAATCTTCTGAAAACTCAATTGTTTGCAAATCTGGACCCATCATCGAATACCAGAGGGTTCCTTCTACCCAATAACCATTTCACTTGTTTCTGAAGTTTTCAGGATTCATGAAAAGAACGCGCTGGGGATTATCTGAGGAATACTTCGAGCTGCACAAAAGCCTTCTCTCTAGCGGATTTCGAGTGGGGTATTGCGTTGCGGATGATGGGGCGTGTACGGCTCATCATCCGCAACGGAGAACGACAACCACACGCCGTCAGATGCGTGCTTCACCACTTGCTAATTCCGATAAAGGAGATTAACCATTGGAAAACATCTGATGCGAACTATATGGTAGTTTTCTCGTTCGTCGAGAACAAAAGGCAGGTTGGCGCCGCACCAAGCGCGGTTGCTAGGACACGCCCCTTCATCCGTAGCGAAGACGGGTATGAGTTCTACTGTTTAGTCATTAGTGTTGTCCGGAAAGTTTTCAGCGTTTTGTCTTACTATTTTTTGTACACTCTTTGCTGATTGAAAACCCATTCTCCCTTGCATTCCAGTAGTACATCCTGAAGAGAATTTTTCGCGCTGTCTGACGGTATATAACTTCGATGATCACATTAGTTGATAACCCCCTTTTCCAAGACTATTTTTGAAGCATGTCAAAAGAGAAAATTTGGACGGTATTTCCCTTCAACTATCTGAAACCACACTACTAATATTGTATATTGACCATTGCTTATTCATTGCCTTTCTGTACAAGTGCGGAGCTACTAAACCATTGGTGAGTTTTTTTTGCAGTTGCTTAAAACTTGATTTCTATACTGTTTGCTTACTGGAAGAGCATAGTTTCATGACCATTTTGGTATCATGACACGATTTCTTCTTCTAAGTTCGCTCAGTTATTTTTCCTTGTTAACGATCATCGAAGAGTTCCTAACAAGTGTTTTTTTACCCCTTATACCTATTTTTTTACCCCGTACCCTGGAATACTGTACGTTAAAACTTCCCTCTTTTTCTGCTTACTTACCTCTCTTTGTCCCTTATAAGTGGAGGGCCCGGGTTGAGGAGCAGTCACGCCGGTATCAGCATTGACAGCAACGTTGACCGGTGCCGCTGGAACTGCTTGGAAAACAGTTGTAAAAGGCCCTGATGAGGGCCGTTAATGTTATAGAAATTAGTAGACATTACGAAAGCAAAACAAGTTCACTCAAAACGAATGCAACTGCAAGTGACGAATAATCTGTGATTCATTTATAACAGCCACTAGCATGTCATGACCCAATTACGACCTCAACTTCTTTTTCGGGATGAGTTACGGGAGACTTTGTGTCTCCTTTGGGCATATCAAATGAGACAGCGACGTCGCACGCTCCCCTATGGCAGTAATTAGTGAGAAATGTTGCTCGTCAGCAGGGTCACAATGTCAGTACCAACTTAGAAATGGAGTAAGGGACTGAGTCCAGGAAAATTGTATCAGGGAAAGCAAGAATATTGAGGAATAATGCATCGTGAAGCTGTTCTGGTAACTTTTTTGTGCAAACGTGTAAAAAACAGTTGTTAGGAACTCTTCAATGATCGTGAACAAGGAAAAATAACTGTGAGCGAACTTAGAAGAAGAATGTGTCATGATCCCAAAATGGTCATGAAACTATGCTCTTCCAGTTGCAACAGTATAGAAATCAAGTTTAAGCAACTGCAAAAAAAAAAACTCACCAATGGTTTAGTAGCTCCGCACTTGTACAGAAAGGCAATGAATAAGCAATGGTCAATATACAATATTAGTAGTGTGGTTTCAAAATAGTTGGTAAGGCCAAAGAAGTCGAAAACCCGCCGCTCAAAAAGTTAGGCGACCAGTACGCAATTCGGCGTCTACGGAGGCGTCCTACTATTGTGGGTCGATCAATGATGCGAGTCAATTACGTAGCTGTGGACGAGTTCTCCGGTCCAAGGGAGCGGCTGCCCAGGCTCAGGGAGGTGTCAATTAGCGTCCAGCAGCGTCCCAGTTACGGTAGGACAGCTGCCAGCCACGCCATACGACCGCCTCCCCTACAAATAGGGTCAATCCGCAGTCGAGACAGCTCGACAAATTAACCAGGTGTGGGGGCTCAATAGTGTTGGACAAAGCACTGTGAGACAATGGATCGACAAATTTCGTTCCTGGAGATTCATCCCTGAAGATAACTCGTAGCGGTTCCGACCTGAAAGCAACCAAGCTGACGCAGGATTGAAGCGTTACGAAGGCTGACCCATCCCAAACAGTTACGAGACGATTGCAAAGGAACTTGTGCGTGGCAAATCACTGTTGCGGATGGTCTGAAATGCAGACGTGAAAAAAACTCGACAAGTGAGTGCCCCACAATTTGAGTGACGGGCAGAAATTGCACGTCTTGAGGTTTCTTCTTCACTGCTTTTGCGCAACAGAAACGACCCGTTTTTGGACCGAATTGTCACCTGTGATGAAAAGTGGATCATGTATGATAACAGGAGACGTTCCGGACAGTGGTTGGATGCCGGCGGACCCCTGAGGCAATTTCCAAAGCCGAATCCTCACGACAAAAAGGTTATGGTCACAGTGTGGTGGTCATCGGCTGGTGTGATCCACTATAACTTTTTGTCACCAGGCCAAACCATCACAGCAGAGTCCTACTGTGAAGAAATCGACGAAATGTACCGAAAGCTGCAGCCAGCACTTGTCAACAGAAAGGGTCCGATTCTTTTGCATGACAACGCCCGCCCACACGTTTCACAAATCACTATCCATAAATTGAACGAATTGGGGGTTGAAGTTCTACCTCACCCGCCATATTCTCCAGACCTTTCACCAACCGACTATCACCTTTTCAAACATTTTCAGAACTTGCTGGAAAATACTTCATCAATCAGGACCAGGCAAAAAAGCCTTCGTGGATTTCGTGGATTCTCGACCACCCAGTTTTTTCTTTGATGGGATTTCTCGACTGCTGTCACATTGGCAAAAGTGTGCTGATTCGAACGGTGCTTATTTCGATTAAATCCGATGAGTATTAAAAAGTTATGACCGTTTAAAGTGAAACACTCAAAGGAATCAAATCAGGTAGGGGTATACAGCACATTTGACACGGGGAAAGTAGCGAAAAGTGGAGTTTTTTTCTCAACGCCGCAAATTCCACAGGGCATGTACCCCCCCCCCCCTTTTCATAGCGCACGTGAAACAAGGAAAATCAACTATCAAAAACATTTCGCGGACTGAATACGAACTCCCGTCCTCCAGCGACCAAATGCGACCCTCCGCTGGGGATCGTACGACGTGGTCCGCCTTCGAAGAACGTTGCTCCCCGCATGCACCCTTACTCTTCATATTTGCCGGTAATTCCTAATGAGAATCGCAATAGCCAACAAATCTAAAAAATAAGTGGGGGAAGTGAGGGAAAGAAGAAAAGCAAATGTGACGGATAAGCTGTCGTCCATGATTCCTGGGATGTCTGTAGCATTTAAATGGGACTCAGACAAGAATTCTTTTTGGGTCGGCAGGCTAAGCATCGCTCTGATTCATAACCATTCCCAAGGACGGTGTCGTCATGCTTTGTTTCACATTCAGCATGATGTCAACCAACTGTGATGGCCTTCTGAGGCAGAGAATGCATTCAGTGTCAGAGCATTTTGTCCTCAAAGAATAGTTTCACAGTAGCGAAAAAAACTTGTAATCAACCAAAGTCACACTTTCTCGAATACTTCAGCCAGATCACATCCACGTTACATATAAAATTTTTGGGCACCATTGAGCTAATCCTACACCGAAACCCAAAAAAAATTTCTGCTGAAACTCCGCCGTGAATGTTATTCGATGTCCTTGTCACCGGATACGACATTCACTTCCGGCGCTGGCGCCATTTGGCGCCAATAGGCGCCGCCATACCAAATCTCATGAGACTCGTATCGGTTAATTGACATCGCGATCACAAATATGGCATTTATCGTTGACGCCAGCGCCAATTTGACGCCACACCGTATTTTGCACCAAATCGATTAAGACTTGCGTAATAGGGCTGTTTCATGCCCTGATCATGAACATGGCATTCATTTCTCAACACCAGGGCCGCTTAGCACTATGCTAAGGCTGAAATTGGGAGAAGGTGTGATTACCTCCAGGTCAGACTCAGCTCTAGCAGAGCACAGATGATCATACTGTCCTACATTAGCGCGGGAAATGAAAGAAGAAGGAAAGAATAAATGTCATTATTTGTAATCAGGATGTCAAATAGCCCCCGTGTATAAGTTCTCATCGACTTTGGTGAATCAGAGTGTTCTGGCGCAAGCCCCCATGGCGCGGGCGCCAGACGGTTTTGGCCCAGGTGGATGTGATGGTCATTTCAGGAGGTCAAACTACCCCTGTGAACAAATTTTCAGCCGAATGTAGAGAAAAATGCCAATTTTCCTCTTCCATGGATTAAGTACATTGGAAAAAAAACCAATAAAAGAAACAGCAGCACTGAATTCGAGCTGTCCAGATAAGAAAGCATTTCTTCCTACTTGCATTTAATTTCGCAGTGACCTCCGAATGAGAAATGGTTTACCGGTCCGTTGCGGATGCCAGAGCAATAACGATTAGTGGAAAACACGCTGGCTCGGCGCCAAATGGCCACCTCGATACGCTCCAGTTTCCGCAGCGTTCGGCACTGTATGAACACCGTTCGCGGGCCAACTGATATACACATTGATACTTTTGTACTCCAATCAAGTCAAGTACCAGTTAACCAACACAGAAGAATGGAAAGCTCGGTTGGCTCGGGCGAGAATAGATTCGGGATTTACCTCCCGGACACGTGAAAAGTAACGCTACTTGTCACTACACTACTACACCCTGCCAAACTTTTATACTGCCTCCTCATGTCAGACCCTCCCTCCAATTCCTTTCCCACCTCTAGAGGTCAAGTACCACGCCTCATTGTTCCCACAGACATTTGAGATTGTTGAAGTTTCTCCCACGTTTTGAAGCTATGGCAAAGATACACTCGGTTGGTCAGGCTACCTACGACAATCCTACTGATTAAATTCTCTGACTCGAAAAACTTACTGAGACGCTTTCACATTTTGTTGGTGGTAAAACTAAACATTTATTGTAAGTGGAGAAATAAGATACAATGAGCAAAAGTAACAAAGTGGAGAAGTCAATCCTCATCCAAACATTCGCATTAATGGCGGTGGAACAGAAGTATTTCGTTCTACAGAGGATCTACATACCAGACGGTGTCCGCATCGTCCTTCTTCTGAAAAAAGGAGATCTTCAGCCAAAAAAACTTCAAGGGAGCCTCGAAAAGGCAAGAAACTAAGAGAAAAAGAAATTGGGAGAATGACAGACCTTCAGAGAGAGCTATAAAAAAGCCTGGCTGAAAAAGGACAACCAGAGGCATGTGGCTGACTCATGAAAATAAGCTCAAGCCGTGTTCACACTTTACGACCTAGCGATTCGGCAGCGCGACTGCGAGTGGCAGCGCTTACTGAAGTATGATCCCAATCTTGACGTCATATGAAAGGTCGAATATCAAGATGTTTCGTTGTTTTTATCAGCCCCATCTCTGGATGAGTGACTCAGAGTCATTAACCTCACAAACGAGGGGGCGTATGTGGGATTGCAGCAAAGCCAGAGTGGACTTTTCCATCAGTGGACGCCATCCAGAGCCGGCAACAAATGGTGGAATCAGTCGCCTTGACTGCGCCCAATCTACGTCACTTCACACACCCCACTTCTTTGAATGAGACATAGTTACTGCACACCCCCTACCCCTACGACCGCGGTGGATACACTGACAGGTCGATATAGTACCCAAAATACCGTGTGCAGCCGATTGTGTAGGAGCAGCTAGTGCTTTAAATATTAGGTTGTCCGGAAAGTTCTCAGCGTTTTGTGTTACTATTTTTTGTACATTCATTGCTGATTAAAAACTCATTCTCCCTTGCGTCTCAGTAGTACATTTGCCGTTTCACCATTGCTTGATAAACCCCCTTTTCCCAAGACTTTTTGAAGCATGTCAAAAGAGCAACTTCGGACGATATTTTTCTTCAACTACAAATTGGGTCAATCCGCAGTCGAGACAGCTCGACAAATTAACCAGGTGTGGGGGCCCAATAGTGTTGGAGAAAGCACCGTGCGACAATGGTTCGACAAATTTCGTTCTGGAGATTTCAGCCTTGAAGATGAACCTCGTAGCGGTCGACCTAAAGCAATACCTGACGAGGATTTGAAGGCGTTTGTGGAGGCTGACCCATCCCAAACAGTTCGAGAGATTGCAGAAAAGCTAGGCGTTGGCACTGTTGCGGATGGTCTGAAACGCATTGGGAAGGTGAAAAAACTCGACAAGTGGGTGCCCCACAATTTGAGTGACCGGCAGAAATTGGCACGTCTCGAGGTTTCTTCTTCACTGCTTTTGCGCAACAGAAACGACCCGTTTTTGGACCGAATTGTCACCTGTGATGAAAAGTGGATCATGTATGATAACAGGAGACGTTCAGTGGTTGGATGCCGACGAACCACCGAGGCAATTTCCAAAGCCGAATCCTCACGAAAAAAGATTATGGTCACAGTGTGGTGGTCATCGGCTGGTGTGATCCACTATAACTTTTTGTCACCAGGCCAAACCATCACAGCAGAGTCCTACTGTGAAGAAATCGACGAAATGTACCGAATCAACTGCAGCCAGCACTTGTCAACAGAAAGGGTCCGATTCTTTTGCATGACAACGCCCGCCCACACGTTTCACAAATCACTATCCATAAATTGAACGAATTGGGGGTTGAAGTTCTACCTCACCGCCATATTCTCCAGACCTTTCACCAACCGACTATCACCTTTTCAAACAACAACAACAGCAACAACAACAACAGCAACTTCCTTGCTGGAAAATACCAATCAGGACCAGGCAAGATAAATCTTCGTGGACTCGACCACCCAGTTTTTTCTTTAATGGGATTTCTCGACCATTGGCAAAAGTGTGCTGATTCGAACGGTGCTTATTTCGATTAAATCCGATGAGTATTAAGAAAGTTATGATCGTTTAAAGTGAAACACTCAAAACGCTGAGAACTTCCCGGACAACCTAATACCATTTGTTTATCCGAGCCCCTTTCCAGGTAGCAAAAAGTATCGTCTCTCCCGCTTCCTAGCCACACTCCTGAGCTTTCCTGCCCTGTGCGCTCGAGCAAGAGTCCCGGTCAGTGATGAATGTACATTTTCCTTTTCTTCCTAGACTTTTATTCTTGTGGTGAAAATTTGGGATGCAACTGCTCGATGCACTGAAGTGTGGAGGTCAACATATTTGCAGTCCAAAATTTTCTGCACTTTCAGTTGAAGGCACAGCCCGCGATCACTCCGCATTGCAGATAGTGGATTAGGGGGGATCGCATGTAAACGAAAAGGCTCTGAGTAATCGATAGTGAAGAAGAAAGCAGAAAAGAAACATGCCAACCGCTCTAAATAGGACCCCATCCTGATCCGGGCTTTACTTGCTCAATTAGCTCTATTTTCATCACTACGCCCTCATCCGCACACCTGATTCCCGTAGGAACTCTGCGACCGCACAAGTGACGATTTTCATGCTTTTCATCCTGTAAGTTCGTTTTTCACTGAAACACGGGCCTTGAAGGGGAGTCTGGAGGCGGAGTCACTGGAGAAAAGGAGGTATCACTGAAATTATATTGCGCTATAGTGCCCCTCCTATACAACTTATTGCCGTAAACCGGTATACGGTTGTTGGTCGCGGACCACACCTCCCCGACGCCATATTATCAACAGGGCACATCGTTGCTGGGGAATCCCCAACAGGGAGGGGGTCGTATCTGGCCGCTGGGAGGGGGAGGATCGTAATGAGTGCGGTAGCCAGTAACGAGCAGCGCAAAGGTGCCAGTGTGCTGAGTCCTGTGTAGCGAAACTTGCTTTATAGAGAATCCGGATATGTAAAAAAAAATAATACAAGACTTCCTTTGATTAATTAGTCAAAAATTACGTGGAAATATTAACGAGTCGACATCATTTCGTCATTCGGTATATGGCTAGACAGTACAACTCATACCCTGGTCCGCTGCGGATGATGGGGCGTGTCCAAGCAACCGCGCTTGCCGCTGAGGTAACCTGTCTGTTCTTCTTAAGACAAAACAGGACTACCATATCGTTGGTATCAGGCGTTTTCCAGCAGTTGGTCTCCGTTATTAGAATGTCAGCAAATATAGGCGGAACACAGATCTGGCAGCATCGGACACGGTCACGTCCCATCATCCGCAACGGACAACACTGTAAACAAGTGCTTAGGTTGACCATGGACTCTGCGTGGGAGCCTAAGCATGGGCGCATCCACAAATGGAGCTAATGGGCGCTAAAACACCTACTGCTTGTTCCTATTTCACGATGGGATGCATTTCAGATGCATTCCCTGGATATACGAGTACGCCTGCTTGAAACGGTACTCAGAAAACGGACTTTCGAACAGTTCGGAGTGTTCCACAACAAATCCCCAACGCATTTACCCCATGGATCCCGGAAACTTTAGAGACAGTTTAAGAGTTTTTGGAAAGAGGAAACCATCTAGAATTCGATAGTTGTTTCAGATTTCCAAACTATTGAGGTTCAAGGGAAATATCTTGGTTCAAAGCCTGTTATCCATCGCTCGCAAAGCTTATCCAAAAAGTGCACTCCCTAATAAACCCCAGGGCGAATTTCTCTATGAATTTTCTACACGACTGCGTTCTCCTCTTCCCTACACGTCCACTTTTAAGGAAGTTTGTAGCCCTTCAAAAACACCGTACTTTCCTGAAAACTCGCGCTCCAATCCAATCCACCTTGCAACCACCTTGCCCGGCTGGTCCTGCCCAGAATCCCTTCCAATCGATTCCTCGGCCGTTTTCCAGCTGATTGCGGCTGTTGCTGCGCCAATTCTTTTCATTTTTTTGTATTATGCTACATTTTGTTTTTTTCTCTTTAAGTAACATTATCATTTAACTCACATTTGTGCGGTGTGCATGCTACTCTTCCTCTTTTTAATTGCACACGTTTACACATAAATAGAATAAGTTCGGTAGGCCTGCTAATATCTATACATTTTTATCCCACTTCCAACGTCCGGTTTCTCCTTATTCAGTTTCGAATTTTGACCTGCAAACCTCTTCAATGTTTATTGTGAATGATTGATGAGAATACCGTTTTACTGGCAAAAACGTCAGCGTGGTCTGTTCTTAGTGGAACCATTCAAGTATTCCTGACGATGCTTCTTTTTATTACATTTTATTCTATTCAAGATGAGGGTTATGATGAATTTCTGATTCTTTTCGTATCAAATTTGTCGAAGTCTTGGTGATGAGCTCCCGTAGGTTCGTCTAAATCTCCACAGTTCAATAGTGCCGGTTTCTCAAGTTTAGGAAGTATGTAACGTCGAACGGTAAAAAAAGCGGAGGGGGGGGATCGTACGGGCTCGACCAAATTCCCCAGCCAGTGATGTGCCCTGATTATCAAGCTCTACACCTATCGCGGACCGTGCCTTTAAGTTCCCATCACGAACAAACGAGAAAGTAATCGATGGAAGCGATTATCGAAAAGATTCACCGTGATCTCTTCTGGTGATTCAAAGGAATCCAATTCGTGCGCCCGTTTGATTTGGGAAAGCTTCCTTCCAACTCTGAACGAAAGAAATGACCTATTCACCCTATAAGTGTGATCCATAATGAAGTTTTACCTCTCCCTTCCTTACGGAATACCGCATGTTGATCAAGACGAAACAAGGGATCAAAAATAGAGGGGAATAGATAAGAAGTGGATTACTGTCTTCATCGCTTAAGCCTCTGAGATCGGCGACAATCCCAAACGCAACGATTGTCTGGGAAGAAATGCCTTTAAAAAACAGTAAAAATTCCAACAATGAGCTATGGGTCTCGAGAAGGCCAACCCGGCGCGGCTTAGTCACTTCATGTAGCCGTGGTGAAATGAAACAATGCAAAATAAATAAGCCAGGTCACATTTTGGCGTAGAATGACCACGGTAAAGCCTTTCTTGTTTGAGAGATTCGCAGACACAGACATAACGTGGCTCACCCGCCCTCTTTTAGAAAGGGCCTTTCGAGCGAAACAGAGCCCAGCGAAAAGCCGTCATACCAGAAGTATAAGTGGCGTGAAAACGGTCCAACAGATTGATATGAAATATCCTGAAGCGCCAAAGATTCGACCTTTGTACCCATTAGGGATTCCAATATTCTTTCGTATGTCACGTCGCAGCTTTCGTATGCCTGAGTAAATATACCGGGACAAAATATCGGAATGGATACAGATTACCGTAGATTTTGATTATTGAATTACCATACGAATACAATGAAGAAAACTTCCAGGAAGCAAAGGCTCAGCACCGCAGTTCCACCGATCGAGTTGAAGAAGAGGTGAAACCAGTAGAAGCCGGACTGAATACATAATCATTTTCGCTTGGAATAGGATGCAAGCACCGTCCACGGTAGGCGGAGCTTGCCGCCTAAAGTTGGCGGTGCCGTAGGCAAAAATTCATAACTCGCTTCTAGGGCAGCACAGAGGTGAGGGTAAAGGCTAGCAAGGGGCTGACAGACTAATTATGGGAGAAACAATGAATGGGTTCTCGCAGCGTTCTCGCTGTGGGGCTTGCTTGCCACAAAAATTTGTGGCGCGCTTCCCGAGATAGTTTAGAGAGAGCAGAAAAAGTCGATGTAAAAGGGAAACATCTGGGAGAGTGGGATGCGTGCGGTGTGTTGAGACCCGCCCACGGTGGGCGGGATAAGCCCTCAATTGGGATACTCACTTCGAAAAATTCTCGCACGGCTCCAAAACACTCCAGAGACGGCAGAAAAGTGGATTAAGGTCAGAGAGGGTTCGCCAGTTGAGAACTGTGGAAAACTCACGCAGACGTTGCTCACAGTATTCGAGACGAAAAAGTGGATTAGCTTTACAAAGGGTTCGCGCCTTCCTCAGATCAAAGACCGGAAGCCCAATGCAACACCTTCTCCCCCTCACTTATAGCGTTCCTGAAACAAGAAAAAGAAACCTTCAAAAAAATTTTTCCAACCAAATACGGCCCCCTCTCTCCCAGCGCCAAATACGACTCCCCCGTTAGAAAATTCCCATCAACGATGTACCCTGGATGCGCCCTCGAAGGGGTCGGGTGCCCGAGATAGCCACCAAAGCACCCCGACTTACAAAGGGTGCCTCGATTGGCCCTAATAAGAGCAAGTGATCGCTACCTGCCAACACATGATCAGTCCAGCCAGCAGTGAGAACAGACAGAACCCGACGACAACAAGCCCTTTCCATTTTTGTAGAGCCGTAAATTGATCAGTAAGTGTGGTGATAAAATTCTGAGTCAGCCCTCAAAAATTGAGTTGAATTAGGTCCGATACAATTTGAAAACAACCAACGTACCGAACTGGCTGCTGATTCCTAATAAGAAAAACATGAAAAATAATAAGAAGGCGAAGATTCCAGAAGCAGGCATGCCACTAATCGCCTGTGTATAGGTAACGAATATGATAGAAGGAGCTGAATACGTGCGTTCGTGTGAATTTTTAGCGCATTTCAGCGACAGGGGGGGGGGCATTTTACACT